>CM061066.1:167623644-167836755 GCA_030762895.1 Sophora flavescens | reverse complement strand
ATTGAAATCTTCACTAAACCCTAGTTTTTAAGTTCATTTGGGGGAGTGTTGATGCAACAAGGACATTCTCTCATTTTCCTTATCAAAGGATCACCGATCACACATGTGGCAAAAGGTGTAGGACTCATGCGGATCTTTATTTTTATTTTTTAAAAGTTTCACAAGTTCATAACTAGTGAAGGTCCACACGTTCCTTAATTAGAGAAGATTCCCAATTCCATCCTTTTCGAAGGTGGATTTATATTTATTGTATTAAATAATCATTATGTAACACTTTAAATTCTACTAATTAAAAGTTATTTGCAGTTGTCCCTTAATTAGTACTTTATATTATTGAGGACTAGTCCTACGACTATCGGCTATAGGGATATCCTAACTCCCGGAGTTTCATCCCAAATCTTAAAAAAAGTTATTTTAAATAATTTAAATTGAACATATATATTGTATAATATGTACACTTTGTCAAACATATAGTGAATTGGTGATGCTAATATTAACTACCATAAAAAAAAAAAGTGATTGCTAGTGTCCTGTCTGGTCATATAAATTATAAGATGCTAGTATAATAATCATAATTTTAACTTGTTGTAATTACTAAAACAAAACATTATATTTGTTAACGAATATTTCTTACTGTATATATAAAAGATTTTTTTCTTTTTGACATTAGACCAAGAGTTTTTCTTAATGAGGTCTGCAACTTGTGTAGGACGAGTGGAGCGGGTCTAATTTCCATTTCTTTTTTATATTACTTATATGAATATATTAGAAAATTCTTGGAGCATTTTAAGTTCGATTTAATTGATATGTATTGATAGTGTAAATATATTTTACAATACAAATCTATCGAAAATGATAAATCGTGAAAAATCTTCACTTTCTTATCCTAAAGATCTTAAAAGAAAATCAGCTTATACCACGATTTCGATTGATTGACAATATAAAAAAATTTATACCGACAATATATAATAATTAAACTCTTTTAAATTTTATCTTGCATGTTTGTTTTCAGTCTATATTAGAAAATTTAACATAAAAACGTGTTTTGATTTTGAGTTTGTCTACATTATTTTTTATGACCAATATTTTTTCCATGCATAATATTATATATATATATATATATATATATATATATATAAAATAAAAGTGTTGTCTGAGCATGACAACTCATCGATTAGAGTTAGCTTCTATAATAGAGGTTCTTGCATTCTGAAGAATGCAATGAATAAACTTGGGTACGAGAAGGATAAAATAAATAATCATGACCGAGAAGAGTGCGTGTGACTGGGTTTGCGGGTCGGTTCAAGATGTCAAAGTACTATATATACTTGTAAACCAAACCAATATAACATTGGGTTTATCGGATTTTACATGGATCCGTAAAATCCGCATTTGAATTATCTCCTGTAATTCTCTTTCCGATCTCTTTCCTACAAATTTTTTTATTTATTGAATGTATGTATTAATTGATCTAAATCGTTAGATATATATAAAGACTCAAATACATAAGGCTATCATATGCGATAATTGTAATACTGAATAGTAGGAAAACTTTTTCATACTGTTGGACGAATACTCTCGGAAAAATATTAAAAGTGCCTTATTAACGAGAGTTCTAAGAATATTGATTAAGAAACCAATAAAAAAAATTATATTAAAAAATTAAGTATTATATTTTTTAAAATATTAAATATATAATTTTTCATACAAATTTTTATTTCTTGACAGTTTAAACAGTTAAAAAATGCCCCAAGAGCATCTCCTTTGTTATATTCTCTCCTCATTCCACCATGATTTCTGCTGGACTTAAAATTTTATTGGTCAAACTTATTTTCGTGATGATTACTTTTCTTTCGAACTAAATAACAATGCTCTTGTGCAAAAATTTTGGCTACACCGCTGCAGACAGGAGACAATCCAAATTCCAATAATTTCATGTAAGGTTGACTTGAATTGGGTAAGATAGCTTGAATGTGTCTCAAATTATCCGAACTGCTATACTGTGTGTATATCCTTTGGGCTAGTTTGATGGTTAAGATAGGATATAGATGGATAGGATAATATGTGTATGATAAGCTGATATCCTATCCGATGTTTAGTATTTACTGGATAAACTAACCTGGATAGCATTATAATTTTAGGATGAATTTTAAAATTTTCGTTTTTGTTATGAATGTTTTCATATTTTATTAAATTTTAGTTTTTTTATAATTTTCATTTTTTAAGATTACATAAAAAGACAAAATTACGCTTGTGAGAAAATTACATATAATATTTTAAATTTTAAAATATTGTTTAATTTAAACTAATTTTTTTTATAATTTTAAATATTCATTTTTAGTTTTTAATTTACATATAGTTAAACTATTAGAAATTTTTTTTCAGTTTTGTAAAATAATATAAAGTAACAAAATTAGTATTGTGACAAAATAAAAATACTTTTTAAAATTAACTATTACTATTTTTATTATTTTATGTTTTATTATACCTTTTTTGGTAACTATATTATATTTTATTATAATTTAAATCACCTTATCCTGTCTAACACAAATTTTTTCATGATAGAATTTTAACTAGATGGACGGGATATGGATATGATAAGTGATAGGATTGATTTATCATATCCTGCTGGTTCACCAAACAATAGTTTTAAATAGGATATGATAGTTTATTCTATCATGTCTCTCTTATCCTGACCACTAGACGAACCCAATCTTTAACTAAATCCGTCTTGTGTAGTAAAAAAAACAAAACAAAAAACAAAAAAATCCGTCTCGTGTCAAAGGCTTCTATTGCCAGCCCCACTTGAAATGGGCATGGCCCATGCCGTACAATTTGATCTGGCTCCGCGGCCTTTCTCGCTGTATTTTCCAATTAACTCCACTCTTTTTCTTTTATCAAGAAAAAGAAAAGAAAGAAAACTTCATTTTCTTTTATCTCTTTCTTATTTGGTTAAATTATCATTTTGGTTCCTTATCTTATTTTTTAAATTCATTTTGGTCCCTTATGTTTAGACAGATTCATTTTGGTCCCTTAAGTTTGAAACGTTACCCAAATCGATCCCTTCCGTCAGATCATTGTTACCTTCTCTACTACGTGGCATTTAAGTGATGATGTGGGCAGTTGACATGGCATGTCTGCCACGTGAGAGGGACCAAATCGAATCCAAAAAATAAGATAAGAGACTAAAATGAATATGAATCTAAAAAAATAAGATAAGTGACCAAAATAAATCTAAAAATTAAGATAAGGGACAAAATTGAAATTTTATCTCTTCTTCATCAATGTGACTTCTTCTCCAATTGGCCTTCTTCCACGAGGGTTGTAGGCAAACATGGATGACATATTTCAAACCTTGTGATTGGTGGAGTGCATAGGAGCACAGATCTAGAGGACCATGCTATA
This sequence comes from Sophora flavescens, assembly GCA_030762895.1. Lineage (NCBI taxonomy): Eukaryota > Viridiplantae > Streptophyta > Magnoliopsida > Fabales > Fabaceae > Sophora > Sophora flavescens. The sequence goes on along the minus strand of CM061066.1, from coordinate 167,833,350 downwards.
GCTGCTAGGTGACATTACACAATGGAAAGTGGTGAATTTGGTGGACTTTATGGACTCTAGGAAATGATATATGTTGTTCGAGAGATATTCGTGTGGGCGAGAGAATGAATGTGACTTTGATATATCATTCATTATCTCGCCCATACTTTATGGAGGTTTGATGGACTTTAACTACCAAGGTTTACCAATCCCTTCCTCTGGTTCTTCCTCTTAAGTCTTCTTTTAACTCAAATGTTCAATTAGTGTTTAATAATCTTCTTCATGTTCCAAATATTACAAAGAACTTAGTTAGTGTCAAGTAAGTTTGCCGAGGATAATCGGGTCTTTTTGAATTCCACTTTGACGTGTGTCTTGTCAATTCTCAAGCTACCCGTGAAGTAGTTGTGCTTCGTGGAAAGGTTGGGAATGATGGACTCTACCAGTTCAAGAATCTTCATCTTCTCCCCAAGCAAAGGCCTTCCGCTAGTCATAATAATAATAATGCGGTACCCTCTTTAATGTTTCTTTCACTCCCACTTGTTAATACTATCGCACATGTATCACTTCACACGAAAATGCCAACTCCTCTCGAGTAGCAAGCACTCAACTGGGCTGAAGAACGATCATCCATATCTATTTGCAACCCTTGGAGGAGAAGGCCAATTGGAGAAGAAGACACATTGAGGAAGAAGAGATAAAATTTAGATTTTGTCGCTTATCTTATTTTTTTAGATTCATCCCTTATCTTATTTTTTGGATTCGATTTGATCCCTCCCACGTGGCAGATGTCCCACGTCAGCTGCCCACATCATCACTTAATTGCCACGTAGGAGAGAGGGTAATAGTGATTTGACGTAAGGGACCAATTTGGGTAATGTTTCAAACTTGAGGGATCAAAATGAATCTTTTAAACATAAGGAATCAAAATGAATCTAACAAATAAGATAAGGGACCAAAATGATAATTTAGCCTTCTTATTTCATCAATCTTCATCACGGGTTCATAGCTTAAGAAAATTATTATTTGTAAAAAATAAAATTCCATCATTTTTATGCCATTTTGAGCCCGAACGATCACCTAAAGAAAGAAAGAGCAACATGGCCGAAAGAAGTACAAATAAAATAAAATAAAAAGACAATGAATGTAAAGATGAATGCGAACGTGGTCCCCGAATGGATGCTAGTGCTAAGTGAATGCGATGATGGTTACAAACTTTGCAATCCGCTTGAAGTGTTAACTCTGTGAATTACGATTGCAACCCACACGGACAGAGTTGCTACTCTCAAGTCCCATGTCTGCCACTAACATCCAAAATCCAAAGAATTTAGGTGAATCATATATATAAGGAATTACATTAGAAATGACAAGCGTGAAAGTTGAAACTATAGTCAAAACAAACCTATCCATTTCCATCCTTCATCAAGCATACAAGCACAAATACTCATTCACAAATTAATGCTACTTATACATATCTTTTGTAATATATATTTTTTTATCTAAGCTAGTTGACTTAATATTCATCAGCATTACTTATACACATCTGATTTGTCCCATCTCATTATATCCATTAAAAGTGATCCAAATTTTCTAGAAGGTTCTACACCTATGTAGCATAAACCAAGTGATGGTAGTTGTATAGAATGTTCTAGTATTTAGCAAATAAAATATATAACACTGAAAAGTATAGAAAATGTCAGGATGTATCTAAAAAGACCAAACTATGCCTATAAATAGGCAATACGCAATCACTTGTAAGATGGAGAGGAATTTGAAATAAAAACTTCTTAAGATTATTCCTCTCAAACATCCTTCATCCATCTATCAAATTATATTCCTTTACCACATGATTTATGCTCCAACTATTATCACTTCTATTATCAACTATAATTTCCAACAATGTCATTTGGATTTTGTTAGGTCCTATCTTATACTTACAACCGTTCTGAAAAAAAAATATATATTGAAAAAAAAAAGGCTTTCGATGAATCAAGATTTCAGCTCTAACTAATTCAAAAAAATAAATCAACGAAAGAGTTGTGAATCATTCTTTTATGTGTAGACAGTGTAGGGTAGTGTAATGTGTTTTGGCCTGTTGAGCATGGTGAGTGGTGACAAATGGAGATGCCAAAACCAAAGTGGAAACCGTGTACACACTGCTCACTCCTTCCTTACAAATGCATGCCCCCCTTCACGTGGCTTGGGGTCCCGTCCGTACAATCCCTCTTTATTACTGTATCACCAATGCAATGCTACCCCACGTGCCACCCTCCCGTATTGGCTGTGTCACACCCCATCCTTCTGCTTAGGTGTATGGGCTGAGGGGTGGAGTTAATTTTTACTCATCACAAACTCTTACACTCATGTTATATGGATATTAAAATGGGATATTAATTTGACAATAATTAATATAACTTTTAAAATTATGATTAATAATGTGTTGAACTTGGTTAATAAATACATATGTAGTTAACCGATAACCTCATAGATGATGCATAAACTTTTAGTTAATGTAACTCAATGGATGGTTAATACAGTTCAGTGATTAATGAGTTACCAATCTCACTATAACTATCAAGAAAATTCAATATATCATTAATAAACATCGTTAGTCGTTGTTGAATTATTGTCTCATTTTGATATTCAAATTTCAAATAATATAACCGTACTCTCAAATACTATACCTTGCTTTGATTCACCTTGCAGGTCTGCACAAAAATCAAACTTCATCGCTATAGTCTCTTCTCACCCTCTTATAAAAGGTCAAATATAATTTATGCCCAATAGCATAATCAATTACTAGTTTAAAATTCATCATCTCAAATAATAGTAAGGGAAGTATGCTCAGGGATAAATTAATGTGTAAGCTAGCTCAGTCCGTAAGGATTTTTGTTTTGGGTGATTGCTGATGCTGAGTGTATTGGGTGGGTTAATGTTTTCGGTTTTGCTCTAGTCATCAAAACTAGTGGGCTAGGATAAGATATTCTTTCGGCTTTTAATTTTCATACCTACTAGAGTTAATCCTCCCACCTCCCTTTACTAAATTTTTGGTTGATTTTCCATAAATACCCCATCCTCCTTACACAGACCACCGCTTTCTCTTCCAAACTCTCCTCCCATCTCCCCTATAGAAGGAATGATGGCAATCATAGGGAGCGGGAGCATAGGACAGGCAACAATGACCATGAAGATAGGAAGCATGGAAGGGGTGGGGATGATCAGTCAGGAAGAAAGCACAAAAGGATGAGGATGAGGATGATCATGGACGAAAGCACTTGAGGGTCAATGAGAGTGTGAGAGAGGGATAGAGAACGAAGAGCCAAGCATAATAAATGGATTTTTCTTTGTGTTTGCCTTCTTTCTCTTTAGTTCTCTCCAAATTATTATAGAAATAGAAGAAAAGAAAAAGACACCTTTTTTCTCTTGTTACAGAGAGAGAGAGAGAGAGAGTTGAGACATTATGGGTTGTTCTATTTGCTTTTATTCTTCCTTAAGCTTAAAAACTTCGTCTTTGATTGTTCTCTCAAGTATATAATGTTGTTTCTGAGAGACCCAGTTCGTCTTTTGAGATTCACTTTGGTTTGAACATTCTGGACTGGTTAATTGGCACCCCGAAAAATAAAATAAAATTCATAGATGAAGCAAATCGGTGAATTAAGCTAGTCACAGTTCAGTTTCAGATTTGTTAAGTTTTGGTCTTTTGGATGCTTAAACGAAAAACGTGGCATCTTTGATGAGTTTTGGAGGTTTTTTAGACAACAACTCTGGTGGTGGTGGTTCAAGAAAATTAGCAGATATTTCTCATAGCCTCGCATTGTGACTCCCAATTTTGGCCAAATCCATGTTCAACTCTCCTGGGTTGTCTCTGGCACTTGTGAGAGATCTTGTTCCCTTTGTTTTTAGCTGAAAAAACATATGGGAATTTCGTTGTTTCCGTGGGTGTGTGTTTAATTAGTTTCCATATGTGTGTGTTAGTTTGTGTGTCTGTGTTATAGTTTCCATGTGTGTTAGTTTCCATATGTTTAAAAGTTTAAACAGACGCAGAAACAAATTAACGCTGCTATTTGTCTTCGTCACTTTTCGTGTTTTTGCCAGTTTCGCCTCCCTCGGCCTCTGCAATAGGGGATTAATATGGGTGTGGGTTGGGTGGGTTAATCTACGATGGGGAGAGGAGTGGGAAGAAGAGGAGGGGTGGGGAAGAAGAATCAGAGGGGATGGGTATTTAGGGGGGGGAAAAAGTTAAAAAAAGAGAGTTGGGAGATTAATATGGGAGGTAGGAAAATTAATACCCTATTCTTTCCTTTCAACTGACCCAATCTGCATGCTCAAAAGTAGGTCAGGTTGTCAAATTTGTAAGCCCAATATATATTTATCTTTTGCATGAAAAATAAAAATGATGGTTGCATTGAGTTTGGAGAATTAAAAAATAAACATTTTTGGACACTTTTTTTTTTTTGGATTTAGTGACGCTTCTAGTTTAAAAATATACAAACATTTATGTAAAAATTAGATGAAATTAAGGTATTTGTGGATTGAATTGGATTGGATTTTCATGGAAAAAGCCGACTAATCCAATTCAATCTTAATATAAATCGATTTAGGTGGGATCTATTGAAAGGAAGAGGATTTTAGAGAGGAGTTGAATTCCTATTGAATAGGAAAACCTAGCGATAAAGAGAGACTTTGATCAATTTTCTTCTTACTTTCTTCATTCCTATTTACAGTTCTTATACAAAATAGCCGATAACAAACTTAAAGTAAATTCCCTAATATTAAGGATCTGAAGACACTTGGCCTAACTAACTTCTTTAATAAAAATGCATAATAGTTAATTGCTCATATATTCTACAATATTCCTAATATTGAGATATTGAGGCTTGAGGCTTCTGCTATTTCTTTTGGGCTTAGCACTAGGGCCCATTTTGTCTTGTACCATTACCGACCTCTTCAGATTGATCTTGTCCTCAAGATCGTAGTGTTGTGTCAACCATTCTTCAAGAACACATGTCTTGTTTTCCCTTAAATGTGCCTGACTTGTTGAGTTTGAAAAATACCATATTTTAGAATTGCAATGCTTCTCCAAATAATATTGGACTTGGCCCATTGGAATAAACCAACAACTCCACCCACCTTTTGGTAGTAAGGTGGCCCAATAAGTGAGGAGACCCAAACCAGTAATTAAGTCTCTGCCAGCCCACTTTCCTTTTGGCAATAAAGAATCCCAACCTATGATAAGATCCAAGTTGGTATCAAAGCCAAACAAGTAATTATTCAGCAAGTCCGCCATGTAGCCCACTTTAGGTTTTGATTCTCCAAGGTAACCATGGAACCCAAGGCCAGCAAGAGGTGGCGCCAGGTAACGGCGTCGTCGCCGGCGACGACCCTGATCGGGCTGAAGGAGGCGGAGCCGGAGACGCGCGTGACGGGGGCTCGCTCGACGGGATACATCCGGTAGAGGGTCGTCGGGATCAAAGCAGAAGCGAAAAACAACAGGCAGATTGCAAGACCCAACTGCCGCGGTGGTCACGATCTGTCGTGCGACTGCCCTGGCGAGAATGCAGGGGACGTGTTCTATCTCGCCGATGAACCAATTCGTTGACAAATCTGCAATCACCGGTTACAACTTTGCCTTGGTTGATCTTCTCCTTTGTTGTTTCCTACGCCAAGGGGGAGTTTTCCAACGACATTTCCTTGAAACAGATTGCGACGTCGGAAAAGAGGTTGAAGATGGTCGCGTCAGCCACAAAAACGAAGCAAGAAGATGGGGCCCTGGTGATGATGCCGTTGTGCGGGTGAAACCGTCGCCGAAGTTGTGCACCCATGGGCAAGCAAGCATACTCTGTTGCTTGTCTTCTCCCAACTTGTTCCCTAAACCCCTCTAGTGCAGCTTCACTTGGGCAACCGCGAAAATGGGGGTTAAGATCATCTCCACCATCAGTTTGGCCACAGATGCAGCAAGGTCATCCGGCTCATGGCTCGATTCATCACAGGTACTAAGCCACTATCTGTTTGCTTCTGTTGGGGATGGGATTTCTGGTTCGGGATGGCGGAATTGTCGGCTACTGCCTTGAGCGGAGCCAAAGAGAACACAACAAGATTAGAGTGGTTTGATTGCAGAGGTGGAGAAGGTTGAAGCTGGCTTGGGAGGGATGGCTTTGTAGCTGTAACGGATGGATGCAGAAACTGGCTCTTTTGGGATTTGAAGGTGTTGAGAAAGGATCCATGTTTACGTTAATCCGAAAGGGTGTAGTCAGTAATTGTTTTAGTGAGGGCATCGATGGATTCTAGGAGATGAGTGTAGTTTGATTTTTCTGAATGGGAATGGTTATGCGTTTTTGTTTTTGTTGATGAATGAAGTTGAGTTGCGTGATGAAAGCAGCAATGATAGGAGATGATTTTTGAGAGGAGTTGAATTCCTATTGAACAGGAAAACCTAGAGACAGAGAGAGACCTTGATCGATTTTCTTGTTAGACAATATAGGTAAATTGGTCCCGTACGTTTATTTTATTTTACATATTGGTCTTATAAAATTTTTATTTTTCAAATTGGTTGTATATATTACGTTTAGTTTTCATATTAATCATTTCTGTCAATTTTGATCTAACGCCGTCAGTTGACTAATGTGAAAATGGAACATAACATGATCAATTTGAAAAATAAAAAACTTACAGGATCCATGTGAAAAATAAAATAAACGTCTATGACCAATTTACCTATTTTGTCTTCTTCTTACTTTCTTCATTCCAACTTACTCTTCTTATACAAAATAGCTAACTTCTTTAATAAGGATCTGAAGATACTTGACATAACTAATTTCTTTAATAAAAATGCATAATAGTAAATTGCTCATATATTCTAAAATATTCTTAATGACGAGATATCGAGGCTTAAGTTTCTGCTCTTTCTTTTGGGCTTGACACTAAGGCCCATTTTGCCTTATATTAATAAACAAATTCATTACTTCAAAACACATAATCCATCAAAGCAAAAAATACAAGCATAAATCACTTTATCAAAATGAAAATCCTGAACCCAAATTTAAGTCTAAACTAATTATCATTCCTCTAATACATGTTCACATTCAATATCCAATCTATGAGCTTATCAAGAAAAAAAATATCCAAACTATGATACTAGAAAAATAATTAGGTTTGACTTGGAGGATAATGGTAAAGTTCATAAATAAGTATTAGTTATATAGTGATTTCTTAGTTAAAATATTTGGACAGTACACCATATCGGGGCTCAAAGTCTCTTCTGACTTCTAAATTAAGCTGTGACATTCATTTGAGTTCTGAACTTTAGGGGCATGGAATTGGGCTAGGCTGCATCATCGAACATAAACTAACCACTCCCTCTAATCTGCCATGCGCCATCTTTAACTAAACACTGGATATCATAACCAGTTTTACCACACCCTTTGGGCAAGATGAAAGGCTTATGTAGCAAGAAAGATCCATGTGTCATTATCTGACCATGTAGAGTCCCTAGACTTATTGGTAACACACACATGCACCCAGGTCATAGATCCTGTAATCCCATATGGCATTGCTTCTAAAATATGTTCTCTTGACAGAACTGTCATGTAGCAACACCTATACGATATCAAGGTTATGAATCTATTATGATCTGTACCATTTCACTTCTACGCAATTTTCATCTTTCGAATGCGCGAATTAGGCTTCAATGTCCACATAAAAGTTGTAGGTCTTTCTCTTAAATTTCCAAACACATAAGAATCATCCCATTTGACAGTTATAGCTCCAACTATGCTTAGATTTTATTTTATTTTTTGATAAATCAAAGAATTGTATAGTTTGGAGCACTAGGTGTACATAAAACCATGTACAAGAGAAAGGGGCAAAAGAAGAAAACAAAAGAAGAGGCACCACCAGATTACAACAATCCCAAAATAAGGTACCCATCCCAAATAGCACAAAGCACCCCACCCAGCAAAAAGACCACCATCCTGTGCAGCAAGCATCCTGCGTAGCAAAACAATAAGACAGCCCGAGGCTCTATAAAGCCAGCTGAAACCCGAGCAAGAGATAGTCCTGCCAATCCAAACCAGAATAAACAGAAAACAAGGGAGGGGGAAGCCAACCAGAAGCTGGATAAGGCGAGAGCAGCCTAGCCGAATCACAGCACATGTACACATCCAAATGGATTCACACACCAATCTGAAAAAACTGTATTACCTTCTTGGGAAGCATTCAACCAAGACCAAGATTTTGTCTTTATCACATCCATGAGCCTAGAGAATTCCAGATTGCTCCCCTTGAAGATCAAAGCATTTCTTTCAAGCCAAATGGACCACAACACTGTATGCCAAATAATTTTTCTTTTTTCTCCCTGTAAACAAACCCTTGTGTTTAAGGCTGATAAAAGAATCCGTGGATCAATTATCCATACAGTCCATAATAAAATTCATCCAATAATATAAAAAATGTAAAATGGATTGCATTGGATTGGACTAGATTGATTTTATCAATGGATCGTTAATGATTCATCCAATAATTTTCTTAAGACCAAACAAAATAAAGAAGTGGATTATTTATTATCCATTCAAATTTTTTTTGAAAATGGATTATTTATTATCCCTCTCCTCACCGCCAGTTCTACTTTCTCCTCTTCACTGCGTTTGCTTCCTTTCCCCCAGTCCCTCCAAATCGACGCCAACCATGGTCCGAAGCTGTGTTTTGCATTTTCGATTTGCGTTTTGGATTTGTTGTGACCGAGGGAAGCACCGTTCAATTCGAAAACTGTTTTATCCTCCATTGTTGTTGTGGGAAAAGTTATTTTCCCTGCCCCTATCTCTTTCGGTGGGAAAATCAGAAGGGTGATGACGGAAAGTAATGGAAAATAAAAGAAAGAGAGAATGAAAGAAATTGAAAAAGTAAGATTTTTTTATTGGAAGAGATGACATTTTGAAATTGACCTCGTTTACGCCAGGTAAATTGCTGTAATGCCATGTAGTAGTTGTAATATTTTAATTTTGATAAAATTAAAGTGCACGTGGCAAAAAAAATCATGTATTTAATTAAGGTCTTCAAAATTTTAGAGAGAGAAAATATTTAGTAGATAATAATTGTTAAAAAAATAAAATTTTAAAGTATAATATATTTTTAAATGGATGGGTCGGATATCCATCCATATAAAAATGTTTAATGGATGGGTTGAATGGTTTTTTATTAAATGAGTCATGGATGGATTTGATTTTTTTAATATAATTTTAATGGATCGAAATGGATTGATGGATTATTTTTATTCGATCCATTATAATCCGAATCAAAATCCATTCGGTCCATCCATTTGCTACCCTTACCTGTGTTGTAGAAAATGGTCACCAAGAGCTATCGGCAACGCCACAAAAATACCAAGCCATCCATAAACTTTGGTCCAAACTAATTGTGCCAAGGAGCAGGATAAGAACAGATGTTTAGCGGTTTCCACTTCTAAACCACAAAAAACACACAACAAAGACTGTTGGGACAACACAACCCTTCTAGAGAATAAATTCATCTTTGTAAGAATTCTATCCAAGAGTGCTTACCAAGAGAAGGTGAAGACTTTGGACGGAGCTTTTCCTTTCCAAATCACACTAAGGGCCGAATGAGTATCTCCCATTGAAGCATTGGCCGAGCTAAATCTTCTGTCCAAGAAGCTATAGGCAGATCTGGTGCTAAATATACCAGAGGAGTCAAGAGACCAAAACCATAACCTCTATCTTTAAACAAAGGCATAGATAGACAAAAGGATAGTTTTTAGTTCCTCAAGTAAGACCTCTTCCCAAACAAACAACCTCTTTCTCCACCTAAACGACCACTCCCAACTCTCCCCACACCACTCCCCGAAATTTTGTACCAACTGATTTTGATCTTGAGAAATGAGGAACAATCTTGGAAATAGCTTTTTCAAACTATGCACCCCCACCCATACCTCCTCCCAAAAAAGTGTTTTGCCCCCACTCCCTACCCTTTTCCTAAGTCCTTCACCAACCCAGTCTGACAACCCAAAAGAACCCCCAACCCGCCTTATACAAACCCACCAAGAAGACACACCGGGACCCCTCCTAGCCCCTCCTTCAAGTAACACCCCACCTCTAGCTAATCCATACCTAGAGGTAAGGATTCTAGCCCACAAGCCACCCTCATCAACAAGAAACCTCCACCTCCATTTGGCGAGAAGGGCTAAGTTAAACCACTCCAATTTCTTCACTCATAAACCTCCCTCTTTTTTTGGTTTACACACCACCTCCGACCTAACCCAAGGAATTTTCCTTTTTTCCTCACACCCACCCCAAAGGAAGTTTCTCTGAATACACGCCAAAGTCTTAAGAACTTGTTTTGGCAACCAAAGGAAGGAGAGATAATAAACAGGAAAATTGTTGAGGGCCGAATTTATGAGAGTGATTCGGCCCCCAAGGGAGAGATGCTTTCCTTTCCATGATGATAACTACTTTCAGAAGGCCTTAATCACCGGATCCCAAGTGGCTACACGCAGGGACGGGCCTACTAAGGGTGATATGGGGGCATTTGCCCCCACTAAACAATTTTTTTTTCTTTTTGCATTAATATGTTTAGTAAATTTTATTTTGACCCTATAAAAATTTAGATGTTGTCCCCATATATCAAATTATCACCAATCTTTTGGAGAAAGTGAAAATTTTTTTTATAATTTCTCATCTTTTACTAAGTAAATTGCTTCTTATTTCTCATCTGCAGATGTAGGTTTTCACATTGAAATGGAGTCAGGTTATATCTTGTGTATTTTATATTATTTTTTATAGCTTGTGTATATTTATTAAATTTTTATTTAATAAAATTATTTATAAACTAATTTTTGTCCCCACTAACAAAAAATTATGGGTCCGTCACTGGCTACACGCCTCGGGTTGGCACCTATTGGTAACCCCAAGTAAATGAACGAAACTGTACCTCTTTTACAGTTTAGAAAAGTCGAAGCATCATCCAAGAACCCTCCATCTGCATTAATTCCGATAACACTACTCTTATGGAAGTTGACTTTTAAGCCTGAAGCCAACTCGAAGCACCCGAGGATTGATTTCATCGCCCAAAGATTACCACATGAGACCTCACCAACCAGCAGAGTGTCATCTGCATATTGTAGAATGGAGACATCTACATTATCAGCCCCTACCTTGAATCCTTTGAAAAGACCAAGTGAGACCGCATTCCTCATCAACCCCGCGAGACCCTGCGCAACCATTAGAAAGAGAAATGGTGCTAAAGGATCCCCTTACTTCAGACCACGAAAAATTTTGACCTCCTCGGTTGGGCTACCGTTCACCAAAACTGATAAGTCACCACAAAAAATGCATTCCTTGATCCAAGCTCTCCACCTATCACCCAAACCAAATATGACCATCATGTAATCTAGAAACTTCTAATTCACCGAGTCATATGCTCTCTCAAAGTCAACTTTAAAGATCAAACAATCTTTCTTCTCCTTGACCTCAAAGTCCACCACTTCATTAATCACCACCACCCCATCTAGAATATTCCTCTTTGGGAGGAATGCTGATTGTGCACTATCAATAAGAGGATTCATCACTTTTCTCAACCTGGACACCAAGATCTTCACCACAATCTTGTAGAGGCACCCAAGTAGCGAAATGGGCCGGAAATCCCCAAGGCCTCGAGGATTACCAATCTGACATAAGTTCAACATATCACTATTGGCATAATCTGATATGCTTAGATTACCGCGTCAACTACAGATGACATTCTTTCTTGGTTAACAAACATATTTATTATCATTTGTCGACAAAATCAAATGGAAGACATTATAATATATGACTACGAGGAAGACTGAAATTTGAAGTAATATTAGTAAAACGTATCAATTTTATTTAAAAACATAATGTTTTTGAATAAAAGCATATAATTGAACAAAAAGACTTTGCTTTTATTCTATTTCTCAAAGTATACTCTCACCCGACAGGTGACACACTAATATCTCGGGGTACGACTAGACATCTAACCGGGGATCCCTCCCAATAGTAATTTTCTTTTTAAACACATGGATCTAGATGAACAAAAGAACTTTGATAAAATATGATTTCAAACTTTCGTTACCAAATTTCATTTTAAAATATTATACAACTAAATCGATAGGAAGGTTAAAAATAATTTTTAAGTTTAACTATTGAGTAGGTCCCTGAATTATTTGGGAATTTTCAAATAGGTCCCTATACTAAAAAAATTATAATTGGGTCCCCGAACTTTTACAAAATTTTCAATTGGGTCCCTGAACTAAAAAAATATTAAATTGAGTCCCTGAACTTATATAAAATTTTTGATGGGTCCCTAAAGTATAAAATTCGTTAGTGATATGCTGAATTCGACGAAATATTATTGATTTCATCCAAGTTGGATAATCATATCAGTCATTTATGAGTGGTTTTGGTGGAAGATGAACCTTGAGACAATGTCACAATAAAATGCAGCAAAATATATGTAACAAAATAAAATGAGATGCAGTAAGCTGCAAATGGGGTAACTATTTTGGACGAAATTATTTCGAGATAGGGATATACAATCGTGAAACATAAATCGGTGAAGGAATGAACTATTTATTCAGATGGAGGAGAAGCAATCGCAGGTCACGTTTTGGTTTTCTGGTTAAACATTTTGGTCTCTTCCAACACTAAGTACAAATTTGGAAGGAATTTCAGGTCACGTTTTCACGTCAGCAAACTGATGTGGTGAATTCCGGCAAGTGTACCGGGTTCGTCGCCAAGTAATAAAAAGATCGATCCCACAGAGACCGCGATCTCAAATCACAACTAATTATTAAATCATGGCTAATCTTGAGCATTTTAATCCTTAATTCCTGCACAACAACATCACAAATAAGTGATCCCTGTCACAATTTCAGATCAAATCAGTTTATAAAGATCCATATATCACGCGTCACGATCGTGATGCCTGTCACGGCTAGGCCGTGACGGATTCTGGCTTGGAAGTTGCTTCGCTGGTTGGTCTGTCACGGCCGTGATCACCATCACGGCTAGGCCGTGATCAGTTCTGCCTGTGAGGGTCTGGTTCAGCTGACATGTCACGACCGTGATGGACATCACGGGCTGGCCGTGACCAGTTCTGATTTTTCCATTCTTTCTTTTCAGCTCTACTCGATCATGGCCGTGATGGCTGTCACGGCTAGGCCATGATGGGCTCTGTTTGGCTCATTCTCTTCACTTTTCAAGCCTCATCTTTATGCAAGCTCCATCATGGCCAATCTTGAGCATTTTAATCCTTAATTCCTGCACAACAACACCACAAAACCGCCTTACCCGTTTCAAGGTAAAAACTAACAAATATCAAATTAAAAATGTCTAAACTATATGAAAATGCATGCAAAATGTAAATGAAATATGAGGTGAAATCACACTCATCACAAACTTAACGACCTCTTTAGGGAACCCTACTCCAGAAACTCAATTGAAAGTTTTATATAAGTTCAGGGATCCAATTAGAATTTTTTTTTTGTTCAGAGACCCAATTGAAAACTTTATAAAAGTTCAGGAACCCAAAATTTGAAAATTCTCAAATAGTTCAGAGACTTACTCAGTAATTAAACCTAATTTTTATGTCAAAGAAAATACTAAATGTATATAATAACTTTTTTAAAACTTTGGACATGGTAAGAGAGTTTCAACGAGAATACATAAAAGTAACTCGAAATGGAACGAAAAGGTAAAGAAAAATAAATAGTAGAATGGCATATTTTACTCGTGTCGTCATTTTGTCTTTAATCCCAAATCGAGACAAAAAGTTACTGCATCGAGGAGCATATTTCTCCCTTATTATTTCACTGCATCATTGCATATAACTCCCAAACATTATTTTGGTATAATATATTATTTAGTCTCGTTTCATTCCATATCATAGGTGCGTTTGGATAAACAACTTAATTAAGAGCTTATCGCATAAGACATTATCGTATGAGAGCTTATCCCATAAGCACTTAAAGAAAGAAAAAGAAAGAAATGAGCATGAGAGGATTCGAACAGTGAAAAAACACAGAGATGGTGTTTAGTGCATAAGTTCTTATGATAATTTCACAAGCTTCTCCAAGTGACTTATGAAAATAAGTCAAAAACTTCTCATGGATGACATAAATTATTTTTATAAGCTCTGCCAAACACACTATAAAACAGCTTATATCATCAGATAAGTCAAAAGGAGCTTAAATAAGCTCTTCCAAACACCACCATAACAGTTTATGTCATCAAATAAATTAAAAGGAACTTAAATAAGCTCTTCCAAACATCACTCGTCACTAACTCAATAGCTCATATTTGATCCCTATATTTTTAAGTGGCTTCTAAAATAAGGGAACTATCAAGTCCCTCGTTGGTGAGGGAGCCAAAATAATCATTAGATTTATTAATTTAAAAAACAGTTAGCTGAGATCAACTAATCTGACCTGCTCTACCGGTTCCCTCTTTTCTCCTCTCTTCTTTGAGTTTAGTCCCTCATTCTCTGCAATCGACGTTCTTTCTTTTTCTCTCTCCTGTTTCTTCCTCATCTTCCTCAACTGCTTTCTCTCTCTCTCAATTTATTTACTCGTATGCTGTGTTCATCCCTTCAGTTGTGGTCGTTATTCATTAAGCTCGTGTTTTGGTTCCCAACAATCCCTGACTCCCTATAATCTTCAAATCAACCCACAGTACCAACTTACTATTAAAGACCAACAAGGATGTGAGCTAGCTAGTCTCTCACGAGATCTGAGCTTCACATCATAACCCACACACATAAAACGCTGATCCAATAATCACCTCCTTTTCCTGTTCAATATATGTAATCATTTCAAGTTGTGACCAAAATAAATAATAAAAGGAACGAGCCTTTGACGGTGGCTGGTCCCAATCTAAGGCCAAGTTTTCAGAAAAGAAGAAGAAGAAGGATAGGAGAGAGCGAGAGAGGGATTTGGGGATGATATTTCAGCACAACTTTTTTTTTTTTTTTTACAATTTTATAAAACTGGTTTTAAATCCAAAATTAACATGTTATAGCCTTTTTTTTTCCTCCCCCCCCCGGGTCCGTCTTAGAAGCTATCATTTTTATTTAATGTTACAGATTTAGTTCTTCTATCAAATATTTATCAATTTTTTCGATAAGCAATACGAAAGAATCACTCATCTAATTACACAGAACTTTTGATTGAGATTCTTCCTCCTTTGCCTCACTGATTCAATATGATTTAATGATTCATCTATTATATTTATTAGTTTTGTCCCTTCTTCTCGGGACCTTTTCTGGATTTATCATATGATCCTTTACCATAAAAGTTCAACAAGAGGTTTCATGCGCTTAGAACAATGATTCATCTCTTTTAATTATTAAAAAATTAACGGACATTGAATAGAATGATCGAATTTGCAACACTAAAAAAAATAGATGATCAAATATGCACACAAAAAAAAACTTTAGGAACTAAAAAATACATTTACATCTTTTTTTCACTAAATATTTTTACGGATATTATTATGACACTAATCCTTGAATCATAGATAATAGTTAGATAAAACCATCGTAACACTAAAATTTGAATCCCCGATCTCGACAAGTTTGGGTCTGTACGCTTTGTTTTTATTTTCTTGTTTTCTGAAATAATTATAAAATTGTTATATTATTTTTATTTTATTTTCTATTTTCATAAATTTATATAAGAAACATTAAAAACATATTTTTTTTTATTTTCATTATTTTCCATACAAATTTTCAGAAATTAAAAATAGAATAAAAATAATATGATAATTTTATAATTATATTTAAAAAGATGGTGTCCGGCGCAGTCCACTTCCCCACTTAGTTTGCTAAAAATTAAATGAAAAAATATAATTAAAAAAAAAAAACCAAAAACAAGTGAAACGATGCGTTTAAATTTAAGAACAAAAGAGAAGGGGTGCCAGCTGTGAGCATGGCATAGCATATTTTTTTAGCTGTGGTCGTCTTCTTCCTCTGAACCCCCAATCTGTTATTAGGGTTTCCTTCGTGCAGTTGCAGTTTCCCCTCATTTCTTCACAATCACCAATACTCTCTCCAAATTGTGTGTTCTTTTTCTTTCCATCCATATTTCAATTTCCTGCTTTTCTTTCGGTAACTCGTGAAATCGAACGAACGTGACAAGGTACGATCTTTTTATTCCTTTTCAATGTTTTAGTTACTTATTTAGTTTGGAATTATGTATCTGCTATTGCATTTGGGTTCGTAGCACTTCGTTGCTCAACTTTAGTAGAATTGGGTTTTGTTCAATATCCTGTGTTTACTTTAGTTTCTAATTCGAAGGAATTACATTCTCTATGTGTACTATTTTTGTATTGTTTGGTTATCTAGGTGGCATTACTGAATTTTATTTTGGTTACTCTGAATTTTATTTTATTTTGGTTGTGAAATGTGTATGTATATATGAATAGGCTGTGCCTTGGTTTTTTTTTTTTTTTTTTTTGCATACTTGATTGGTTGGTGTTTAGTGTGAATCCTAATGAAGTGAATACTCTTGGCTATGTTGTTGTGGGCAGAAAGAAATGCAGTTATAGTTTTATAGCATGTTTGGTTTTAATTATTGTTTAGCTTTTGATTGTAAGTTGTTTTGAGCAAATCCAAACACATAGTTGAATATATTTTTTCGATGTTTTATATGGAATATTTTCATGTAGCATATAGCTGGATTGCATGGTTGCATGTACTAGTTGCTCATATGTTTTTCTAATAATTGAGAATGGCCAAAGTATGGGTTTTGAGAGCAGGGGAGGAGCTAGACAATTTTCTATTGGGGGAGGGTGAGGGGCGAAAGGGGAAAGGATTGGAGTTAAAATATGTGATATTTTTCTTTAAAAAATGCATAGAAGATCAAAGGTTTTTAAAAACATCTTGGGGGCCAAGCCTAATGATGCCTCTCCCCGATTGAGATCCACTAGGATTGAACTCCACCATTTGGTGCTTTCCAAGAGAAGATGGGCGCCGCTGGGCCAATGTTGTTTCTCAATCTTATTATAACTTCATAAGTTTGCAATTGTGAGAAAATCGAATCTTTTGGTGGGTTCTATGTTTAATTTGCTTTAGTCAGTTTGATTGTGAGCTTGAAGAAGAGTCCTGAGACTTCCCCTGTTTTAATATCGGATCTTGTTCTCTTTATTGTCCATTCGGTAATTTGACAGAAAATTTCAGATATTTATATTTGGCAGCAGAGTGAATATTAAACATACAAAAAAATTATATAGAAGTTTGGGCGTTTAATGAATATACTTATAGTATTAGCATTCAATCTACAACTAGTTAAAAATATTCAAAAAATTTGTGGGGCACATTCAGTGAAATGCTAACTTGGGATTCAGCTTAGACACTGAGGGATATGCCGTTCTCTGTTGAGTTAAAGTAATGAGTACCTGAGTTATATTTGCATTAACTTCTTCTTTAGATACATTATAGTCAGCTTGCAAAAATGATGGCCTTTGTATGAATAATTATGAATTGCTTCCTTTAAGCATTTGTAATCCTGTTATTTCTATTGATTTACTTTAATCTATGGTTTCTCTGAAAGTAATATTCAGACTAGGTGTATACAAGTGATCTTCTAAAGATTTTTTATTATAGAAAACTTTTGAAATCTACAAACTACAATTCCCCGACTGAAGTTCTAAAGCTGTGCCATGAAATTTAATTTCTGTGATATTTTTTTCTCGTGAGTAGATGAATATTGTAAATTTCTGATATGGTCATTGTCTGAGGTGGGGTTTGTTGGGCTTTTGATGATTTTTCGGAGTCAACTCTATGCAGAGAGCAGCTCATATGTTTCTGTATCAGATGTGTTTAGCTTTTAGGCTAGTTTTCATCCTAGAAGCTATAGTGCTGAAGATGATGGGTGTGCCTGTGACCTCACCTCATGCCTGAGATTATAGAACAAGAAGAGTCTGCCTGGTTAGATCCCTATTGCATAATACAAGATACACGTATCCATTGTAGAATGACAATTTGTTGGCTCCTTAGATAAACCAACAGGAACTTATCCACTGTATTATAGATCTTTGCAGTATGTATATTGTGCATGCTTTATTGAAGGTGGACTGCTCTTTCTCCAGGCTTATTGGAATCTTAGTTGGGCTCTAGTTGATAAATTCACACTGGTAGAGGGTGGCTCCAATTCCAAGATGAGCAATTCATACTCTGAAATTCATGTAAGTGATTTGTTCTAATATAATTTACATCAATTACGTATCAGTAGAATGTCTAAATAGTCAATCTACCCATAGGATGAAGCAACTGTCGTCGGATTCGAAGTTCCGAAGTCACCTGATTCCAGTTACACTAATTTGTACCCTGGAAATGAAGATGAGGCACGTGATCCACCTATGGTTCCTCCGCATTTACAACACAGCTTGCTCGGCTATCCTGCTAGTGGAGACACTTCAGGAACTCTTCCATTACCTCAGAATGTGATTCTAAACCATCTTTATATTGAGAATAGAGAACCCCCAAGATCTGTGGTGGCTTTAGGATTCACTCATCGTTTTCGTTCTAAATATGTTACAGTTGTGCTCTACAAACCAGTCCAAAGAAGGGGAAGTACAAGCATTTGATGTGCATATTTAAAAACTCTCATCACTGTTGGTTTGTATTGATTTATTGTAGACTCGATATTCGAATTATCAGGAAGTGATAGTTCCTGAACTTGGATTGTTTCTTAGTAACTTGGCTACAGATTTATATGTTTTAAATGATATGCGATAAAAGTTTACAAACTTCACAGCTATTTTCTTTAGATTTTAGAGAATAAAATGAAAGTTATATAAAAAAAAAAAGAGTAGAGTTCTTTTGTTATTTAGGTATTCTATTTATGTCAAATGTATTATCTGATAAATGATCAAGCATATACTAACATGATTAAAATTGGATCAGTTGGTTGGACCGGTTTAACTAGAAATTGGACCCATGGCCGATCTGGTCTGCATATTGGAGTGAATAGGCTGTTGAACCGTGTTGATGTTATCGACTCGCGGTTGAACCGGCTAATGGGCTCATGGCCTAGAGACTATTTTTATTGACAATCTAACGTGGCCTGAGGCCCAAAGAAAGAGGAAGGGGCCTACATTATAACCATGCGGGGCAAGGCTATACCACCCCCTAACAACATCATCAAGCACTACAACTGTCCCAACTCCCAAATAAATAACATCAGCAAGTAAACAACAGTTTTTAGTTGTCAATTTTAATCAGACATGTCTCCATTTCCGGGTTTTCCCTCTGCAGTCTGTACCAACATCTCTAATCAAGTTGAAAACAACTAAAGAACAATGGTAATAGTACTATAATCCAATCACACAAGACTCAGTGAGGTTTCAACCAGCATTAATTATGGTGACGTATTTTCAGATTTCCTTTGATTTCAGGCCAATCATAATCATCTGAAAATTGTGAAACTAATTGAAGCTGGACTATTCCTCCATAATGATAGCAATGAATTGGCAGGGTGGTTCCACCGAACAGGAGAACCACCACCCAGTAAAAGCCCCACTGGCTCCTTGAAAAATGGCACCTCTTTATCCCACTCAGGATTGGCATGTTTAACCACCAAGTTTCACTTGCCTTACCAATCAGCGAGTACAACCAAGATTGGTGAGTAAAATTTGGTACTCACATAACACTACCCGTTCCCTTTGGTTGCTACTTGCTATGCTATTACTATAGTAGTATTTATTTTAGTTAGTGCAATGAGGAAAAGCCAAAGGAGAATATTAGATCATTATTAATTAATGGTTGAATTATTTTTTTTTTTCATCCAAGATTTAGTCAGTTTATGAATAGTTATTTTAACTTGGTCCCTCCACCCTCCGTCATTATAAATTTATAATAGTATGAGTAAAGGTCGAAATTAATGTGAACTGTAATCATCAAAATTTGAATAAAAATAAATGCCATATATAAGGATGAAACATGTAAACTATCAGACAATTTTATAATTAATTGGTTTTCTTTAGATTACTTTTTTCAATTAAGAACCTTTCAGAAATTTATAAATTTCGTAGTATTGTTTTCTCATCTAATTACTACTAATACCACCAGCAATTTTTTATTTTGATGTGTATCGTTTTCTGTGGGCTAACACGTTCTATTTTGTTCCAACGTGGCAATACTATGTCATTTTATACTTTTTTTAAAAATAAAATTGTAGTTTAAGTATTTTGATGTAAAAATTCACCCAAAAAGAGTATTTTGATATAATAATTATCTTTATTGTAATTATTCTTTAACTCTCAATTATTCTGTTAAAATTATAATTCTTTAGTTTCATTGCCAGTGTCTCCATGGCAAAAAACAGTATACATTAGCATTTTTTATTCACGTTGTTAGTAATAATTTAATGAAAGAATAATATTGAGAAATTTTTAAACTGACAAGTTCTGAATTAAGAAAATTAATTCATAAAGAATTTAATGAAAAAATAAATTGAAACATAGTTGTTTACTCAAAATACATTTTAGACATAATTAATTAAAAATGGCATTATTAATCGTTATGCCAAGGCAGTGAAAAAAAAAAAGAAAAGGTTTTGCTAGTGTTAACAGGAGAATTTCAAATTCTTGAGAGAAATAATTCTGACAGGTTAACAAAGGGATTGAAGTAAAAAACTATTGTTTCTCTAAGTGTTGAAGGTATTTAGTTGACAAGAGGTGTGGAGTTGACAAAAAAGTTCTTCAGTTGACATGTTAGACAAACAAGGCCATTGAAAATATTTAGTTGACAAGAAAATACTGGTGGACAAAAAAAGATAAATTGACAACTAAAATTTTGACAAAGTATTAAGAAGAGTTGTCGAACGTGCAGAGAAGTGTGAGAATGGCTAAGTCCTCAAGACTGACAAGGCAATGGCAAGATAAGCTGTCAAGCAGCCAGGCCGTCGAAGACAAATCAAGTTGATGTGGAGCGGTTCAAAAAATTGAGCAGTTATCAGAGTTGTTTGACAAGTAGTTTAAATTTAAAATTTAGAGAACTACCAAGATACGTGGCAGTCATTAAGATAGGAAGTTACTACTAGGTAGTTATTTTATTTGCCTATAAATATTAGTTATCACAATGTAATAGACGAGGTTACTTGATACACATCCTACACATCTCGATCACACAGTATATTGACGGATAATTCTCAAGTATTCCTTCCACCCTTCTCATTTCAATTCAATAGTAAAAAACCCAGTACAATACTGGTTATGCCTTTCAAGTTTCCTTACTTGTTCTTCATTATTTCCAGCATTTCGTTTATGTTCTTTGTTCAAGTTCATTTACTTCCCGTAAATAGTGTTACTTTAAATTTTTTTAACTTCTCTTTCAATTTTTTATTTTTTTACGAACCCAATACAACTAGGAAGTTATTTGTTACAATAGGAACTGATTTCTTCTTTTAAATTTCAAACTCATCTTTTAAAACATAAATCGTTTTATTGTCAAAACTCATGATTGACAATGCTTCGTACCTCTTTGACAAATTTACATATTCGTTTGACACCAAGTCTTTGCCAGTATTTCCTAATTTGGCTTTAATTGTCAAATTTGTACTTGGCAGACAATTCATATACACATTTTGACGAGATTACCGCATAACTCGTAGGTCCCACACTCGCTTGATCTTTAATTATTTGTCACGAAGGAATTTTGGTCAGAAACCAAAAACCAACGTTAACAAAATTGGCACGCCCGGTGGGACGAATTTAGAGTAACTCGTACAGTGTCACGAATTTGACATACAAATCTATTTGTATGCATCTACGGAGTGGAAATGTGGTTCAAACATCATCTATTTCCCAAAACTCTCTGAATATGAGTAGTGCAAGTGATGCAGGCGTAGTGGGCACTAGCGTCGCTGCGTCAACGGTGGATGCTATTGCACCAGTTGACAATATTCCTGCAACCAAGGCTAACGCTACTAATGCAGGGAATAATAGCACTAATAATTTAGGTGCGAGAAGAGGCGTTTCTTACGCTCAAGTTGTCAATAGATTTGACAAAGTTGGCCAAGGAACACTCCCGTCACCAACTTCCCCGGTTTTACAACAAATAAATCCACCAACTACCGGATTGTCTCCACGAAGCGTTGTGAATTCAACCCAAGAGGGACTACGCAACCTTTGTCACAACCTTTGTATAGGATGCCTTATGGTTCGACTGCTATCAATCCAAATACCCCATTTGCATACATACCATATCCAAATGGAATGACGATGGCTGCCCATACATCTGGACAGGTAGGACCATCGACTGGGGGGCAAATTCCTAGTCATGCGAATGGGATAACAGGGTCAATGGTAGTAACCCATTCTCGACAAGAGTAACCAGTAGTAAGACCACATACATCCCCACTAAGACAACCCTCGCAAAATATTGTTGGTCTGTCAGAGGCTACATTAGCCAATATTCGACAACAAATTGACTCTAGTAATCATGACATGGTGAATACGTTTACTCAACAAATGAGTACAGTGATTACGGCATTAATGGAAAACACGAATAATGCATGCTTGACATTGGCAAATGAGATACGTAGGTTAAATAGAGCCTTGGGCATTGTAGCCCCAGATGATAACCACAATACAATAGAAATCTCAATAGAAATGTCAATAGGAAAAATCAACCACAGGTTGAACAACCACAAGTTATACAACTTGATGGATCTGAACAAGTTGACGAACGGCCACAGCCCCATCGTCGGATTCCTTTGAGACGTGGAAATGTACATATTCTACAACTAGAGGAAGACGAAGATTTTGTCATAAACCAGGGTGCTTTTGGAGTGTTTCGTCAAAACGTGCTAAATCAAAACGTCAATCAAGTAGTCGAGCAGGCATTGAATAGATTTGGTTTTAATATAGGTTATGCCAATCAACCATTTTTTGCATCGGCATTTCCTGATTGGGTCCAACAGGCAGAAATGCCTCGAGGATACAAAATACCCAAGTTGTCAAAATTCTCAGAAGAAAGTGGAGAGTCGACAGTCGAGCACATTGCCTGATATACAATTGAGTTGGGAGATTTGACTTTAGAGGAGGGATTAAAGATGAAGTTCTTTCCGAGTTCATTGACTAAGAATGCTTTTTCTTGGTTTTCAACTCTAAGGCCTAATTACATACATTCATGGAATCAATTAGAGAGGAGTTTTCATGATCAATCCTTCAGGGGTGACCTGAAAATAGGATTGACAGATTTATTTGGCATTAAAAGAATGAATAATGAGTCTGTCGATGATTATCTTGCCCGGTTCCGTCAAATGAGGAGTCGTTGCTTCACCCCTATCCCTGAGGCAGAAATAGTGAAGATTGCTGCTGGGGGTCTACATTATCACATTAGGAAGAAATTGGTCAACCAACACTTAATTGATCTTGCCCAGTTGGGTGACAAGGTCCGACAAATTGAACAGCTGAAGGTCGAAAAGGTTTTCAAGCAAAGGAAATTCCTCAAAAGAGAAAAGATTAATTTTGTAGGATGTAGTGATTCCGACGAAGAGGGTAATAATTCTGAAGAATATGAGGTAGACTATGTTGAATTGAAAAGTGGTCCGCCTTATACATGCCAAGCCTTGTGGCCTGCAAGGGCCAAGGAAAGGATTTCGTTCGTCAATAAGAAAGTGTATACATTTGATGTGACCAAGGCCGATCAAATATTTGACATATTACTCAAAGATAAGCAGTTAAAATTGTCAGATGATCATAGGCTTTTGAAAGCCCATGAGATTAAGGATCGGAAGTACTGTAAATATCATAACACTTTTGGTCATGTAACTAATGATTGTATGCATTTCAGGGACATTATTCAGAAAGGTTTGGCAGAAGGAAGACTAAAATTTTCAGACAAGAAACCAGGCATGAAGGTTGATACAGAACCGTTTGGTCCTGAAGTTAACAAGACAGACCGTCGAGTCCCTATAGGAATAGGCATTGTCAATATCAGGGCTGGGCAAAATATCCAGATGGATCTGTCGGATTCATTTGATATTTATCCAAAGCCGGGTGAACCGCTTGTCGATTTTATGACACACAAGAAATCTGGTGGCATACTTAAAGTTTACCCAAGATGTGAAGCATTTTATGATGAAGTGGCTGCCGAGAAGGCCAGGGGGCAGAAAACGCCATCTTATCGCCCACAAGATAGAACTGAGTCCTGCAATGGTAGTAGCCAAGGCAGATTTTCACACTCGAGCAGCCATGCTGGGTCTAACAGTGTGTACAGAAGTGTTACACCTGGTGTTAACAGGCAGATAGATAGCCGTCAACAACATATACATCAGACAAGACCTAGACAATATAACACTGGAGGTTGACTTAAAGAGCCAATCAGAGGATCAGTGGGTAATAACAACTTTGTCGGCGGCAGATTCAATTCCGTTAAGACCAGGAAACCCCCATCCAATGTAATATTGGATCAATGGGTGAGGAATTCTTCCGTGGCTCGTTATCTAGAATTACGAAAGCAAAAATGGGTCAGGAAAAACAAGGTCAGTAATCGTAATCCACCCCTTTGGAATGAGGATTACCGAAAGGGTCAACTAGCTCAAAATGCTCGGATGACAGAACCTGGCTTGTCAGGACCATCAACTCAGTCGGCCATCTTTAAGAGCCAAAAGAGGAGGTTGCAAAGGATCCTACAGGCTCAAAAGAAGAAGCTTGCCAGGCAAGGAGGTGTCACCATAAAAGAGATGCCTTTGCAGAATACTGGTTGTTTGGCTGCAATGGCTGACGACGTAGCTAACAAGAGTGGAGATGTCAAAATGAAGAGCGTGATAGAGGCTCACTCAATGGAGGTTGACATGAAGATGCCTGTTACTCAAAACAGGTCAAAGAAGCCTATGTCGCAAGTCTGTGCAGAGAAAAAGAAGGCCTTAGAAATGTCGTCACCACCAACAAAATCCACAAGCAAATGGCCGGTTGGATTGGTAGACATGGAAAAGGTAGCAGGAATTGAGAAGAAGTTTGAGGCAAGAATGCAAGAACAACAGTTGGCAACATTCAAACCTGAATGCGACTTGACTAGGGAAGAGTTGTCTTTTGATGTTGTCATCGAAGCATTAAACGACCCAAATGATGACATTAACGTCACCAAGGGCATGGACATGGATGACCAAGATGAGGATCTAGCTGACATCATCGAGGCACTGGATAACTGTGATGCAGGAATAGCCCGACCTTTGTCAGAAAGGTCAGGATCAGACGATGACAATGATTTGAAAAGGAATCATGGAAGAACTGTAGGAGGTGCATTATTAGACGAGGATCCGGAGAATAAAATCATCCTAGAACCAGGTATGAGAATGAATATAGGGTTGATTTCCATCATCCTAGCGGAATATGAAGGATATCTTGAAGTTGACTTCCCCGACGATGAGGATATGGGTAACGGTGACAGAGATCCAGATGATTTTTGAATGTATGTCCAAGAAAATTTTGTCACCATGTTCGACAATATAGCCCAGTTAGAGAATCCCACTGATGAACAAAGAAATCATTTAAGGCCATTGCATGTAAAGGTCATTATTGATGGGAGGCCCACTAATAGAGTTCTGATTGATGGAGGAGCTGCTGTCAATTTGATGCCTAGGGCAATGTTTAAGAAGCTAGGAAAAGATCAGTCAGACTTAATTCCGACAGACATGGTCGTCACTGATTTTAGTGGCAAAACATCTCCATAAGATGGTGTTGTACTTCTCAATATCCAGGTTGGCACTGTCGAGAGAATGACATTGTTCATGATAATTCCAGCCAAATCAAGCTACAACTTATTACTTGGTAGGGATTGGATTCATGCTGTGGGAGCAATTCCTTCGACAGTGCATTAGAAAATAATCTTGTGGAATGAGCAAGATCAAGTGGAGATCGTCGAAGCAGACGATAGTGCGTGTTACACCCAACAGTCACATGTGGATTTCAAAGTATATTTGCCAAATGTCAAACCCGTGACTGCCAACAAAGGGGTCATTGACAAAGATGCGTTAGAAGCAAGCCTTCTCAGTCAGTTTGGCGTAAAGATAAAGGAAGAGGACGACAAGTCTCGGTCCAGCTCCGACAATGAGCCTTGAAACACACCCGAGAAGATTGTCGGCCTATATGGCCGACAGAGAAGTACACACTTCAGAGAGTGTGTTGGAAGATTGTATCATTGACGACGGCCCTTTGGGTTTTGAGAAAGGAGCCGAAGTTAAGCAAAATGTGGAAGTAGAAGATCCACTGGAAGAAATAAATTTAGGTACAGAAGAAAAGAAAAGGCCTATTTTTTTCAGTGCTTTTCTGCCAGAGGATTACAAACAAAAACTTGTCAGATTAATTGCAGAGTATAAAGATTGCTTTGCATGAGACTACGATGAAATGCCTGGTTTAAGCAAAGATCTTGTTGAACACCAGCTGCCACTTAGGGAGGATTGCAAGCCAGTCAAACAGGCAAGTAGAAGGTTTGTTCCAGAGGTAGTGCATAAAATCAAAGAGAAAGTGCAAAAACTGCTTAAAGCAAAGTTCATTCGAACAACCAGGTATGTCGATTGGTTTTCTAATGTAGTTCCTGTCATTAAAAAGAATGGCAAAATGAGGGTATGCGTAGACTTTAGAAATTTAAATATGGATACCCCCAAAGATGAGTATCCGATGCCAATAGCCGACATGCTTGTCGACTCAGCATCAGGAAATGAAATTTTAAGTTGTATGGATGGCCATGCATATTATAATCAAATCTTTATAGCCGAATAAGATGTGTCAAAGACTGCCTTCAAGTGTCCAGGAGCAATTGGGACATATGAATGAATTATCATGCCTTTTGGTTTAAAGAATGCAGGAGCCACCTATCAACGAGCAATGAGTGCGATTTTCCATGATATGAATGGAAAGTTCATAGAAGTATATATTGATGATGTGGTTGTCAAATCCAAAACCAAAGATGACCACTTGGAGCACTTGAAGCAAGGGTTTGAAAGGATGAGAAGACACAACCTCAAAATGAACCCAGAGAAGTGTAGCTTCGGAGTGTCAGCTGCCAAACTCTTAGGATTTTTATTTCACAAAAAGGAATTGAGGTGGACAAAAATAAAGCCAAAGCGGTCATGGAAGCCTCAGCACCGATAGATAAAAAGGAACTACAATCCTTCCTAGGAAAGGTTAACTTTCTAAGAAGGTTTATATCAAATCTGTCGGGAAGAACAAGAGTATTTGCACCGTTGGTCAAGTTGAAAGCAGAGCAAAGCTTCATATGGGAGCCTTGTCACCAAGAGGCTTTTGACCAGATCAAGCAATACCTAGTCAATCCACCGGTCATGATGCCAGCAGTGCCTCATCGACCGTTGAGTTGTACATATCAGCATCTGAAGACACTATAGGATGTCTATTGGCCCAGGATGATGATGACAATATTGAAAGGGTCGTATATTATCTAAGCAGAGTCCTCAATGATACTGAAAGAAGATATAGTGCAATAGAGAAGTTATGTCTAGCATTGTAATTTTCTTGTACAAAACTTAAATATTATATGATGTCATGTAATGTATTCGTTATTTCCAAAACTGATGTTATAAAGTATATGTTGTCAAAACCAGTCCTTAATGGACGTATTGGTAAATGGACCATTGCTTTGTCAGAATATTCTTTACAATACGTACCATCTAAAACTGTCAAATGGCAAGCAGTAGCTGACTTGTTGGTAGAACATCCAGGATTGGACGTGCCAGAAATAAATGTTGTCAGTTTACAACCCTGGAAACTTTACTTTGACGGATCAAGGCATCAAGGAGGTAGTGGAGTAGGAATTTTAATCGTGACTCCACAAGGAACTCCTACTAAGTTCATGTTTGAACTTAAGTATCCATGTTCCAACAATGAAGCTGAATATGAAGCTTTGATTGTCGGATTAGAGATACTAATAGAAATGAAAGCACGAAATGTGCATATCTTTGGGGATTCTAAATTGGTTATCAAACAGCTTACTCAAGAATATAAGTGTGTCAACTACTACTTGACAAAATATTGTATCATAACTAGTAAGTTAATAAAGAAATTCGATGACGTAATTGTCAAATATATTCCCAGAAATTTAAATCAAGAGGCTAATGAGTTGACTCAAATAGCCTCAAGATACAAGATATCTCAAAAGACTTTGTCAGGACTAATGGAAATCAGAGAATTATTATATCCATTAGAAGAAAGAGATATTTTGGTTAATGATGTAATTCTACCTAATGACTGGAGGTGGCCAATAATTGAATATTTGGAAAATCCAAGTTAGAATGTAGATAGGAAAATGAAATACAAAGCATTGAATTACACAATGCAAGGAGGACTGTGATAAGCCTCTGGCTCATCTAGTTTCCAGCTAGAAAGGGGGTAGATTTTGTGCCTAATTGGGCGAGCCACCTCGCTAATCTCCCAAATTGGCCTTGTTTTGTTCCTAAGTTAGAATTTGATTCGTTTAATGCATTTTTAGTAGTTTTTAGTTTATTTTGATTAGAATTACGCTTTTCGTTTCCTTTTGTTGTTTCAGGTTAAAAGTGAAGCTCTTAGAGTCAAGGAAAATGAAGAAAACAGTGGAAAAGCAATGCTGGAAGTTTCGCCTCGTGAAATAGGATCTCGCCGCGCGAGCTTGAAGACCAGCCTGAACAGCAACAGTCACCCTTTCTGTCTCGCCTCGCAAATCACCATCTCGCCCCGCGAGCCTGAAGGTCTGACTGTGCCAGAGATGTCACCCTTTCTGTCTCGCCTCGCGAATCACCATCTCGCCTCGTAAGTATTCAAATCAAGATGGAGCCAAAACCGAATTTTGCCTCGCGAGAGCTTGCTCGCCCCGCGAGCGGGCGCGACCCAGAACCTCTATTTATAGGCTGTTTTAGGGCAGATTAAAGACCTTTTGTTCACCACTTGTTTTAGATCGTTTTTTGAGACAAATCCTTATTCTTTGGAGCTACGTCTCCCTATGCTCTTTTCCTATTTTACAATTATGATGAACTCCAATTGTTTGTGCGTTGTTACAAGCATGAGGAACTAATCCCCTTGTCCAAGGGATCAATGAAACCACCCATGACGGTGTAGCGTTCAATGTGATGTATGTTTCCCTCATTTACCTCAATTCATGTTTTCCAATTCTGAATGTATTGCGTTGATCATAAGCATGCATGATTGACTAGTTAACGTGATGAGGCTTGATATACAATTCACGTTTAGAACTTGAATTGGGATCACTGATTGAATATTGCACGAGAGTGAGTAGGAGAGCAGTGCAACCTTATAGGGAACAAGATTTAATAGAGTTTGATGATTGGGTTATGAGACCGTAGCAAGTAATTAACTCAATCGTTGAATACGTCCTATTGAGCACAGTGTCATTAGGAGAATTTGGGGGTCCTGGTTGACATTGCAATTGAACTTAGGGAGGGGATCATCATCACTTGGGTGCTATGCATGATTGGGTAGGTGGATTTGTGACCTTAGTTGTTTAATCCAGATTTTAATTCTTATCTTATCTTATCGCTACCTACTTTATCTCTAATTGATTTGTTGATTTAAATTGCTATCCTATTTCCTCTCTCTTCTCAACCACTTGATTTTACTTGGTCAAACGTATCGAATTTCTTGCAAATTGGTAGAATTGGTAGCCCAATCCCTGTGTCCGACCTCGGTAATTACTTACCGTGTTTATTACTTACGATGACCCGGTACACTTGCCGGTGACTCAACAGACTGTTATATAGAAGGCATGTTGACAGGACTCTACACAAGTGCCTGAGTGAGCAAGATGCTTATTTGGCTCTGTCAGAAGTCCATGAGGGCATATGTGGAGCCCATCAGGCGGGAGATAAAATGAAATGGATTCTTCGACGAAGTTTGTATTATTGATCCCAACAAGGACCATCACGGGGTGGAGGGTATGTATCGATTATATAAGATTGAATGAGGCAACAAGGAAGGATCACTTCCCTCTTCCCTTCATTGATGAAATGCTTGAAAGGTTAGCCGGATATGAGTACTATTATTTCTTAGCTGGTTACTCCGGCTATAATCAAATTGTGGTGGATCCTCAAGACCAAGAGAAGACGGCCTTCACTTGTCCCTATGGAGTCTTTGCCTATAGGAGGATGCCCTTTGGCTTGTGCAACGCTCCTGCTACTTTCCAAAGGTGCATGCTTTCTATTTTCTCGGACATGGTGGAGAAATGCATTGAGGTGTTCATGGATGACTTCTCGGTCTTTGGGACCTCATATGACAATTGCTTGAAGAACTTGACTTTGGTGCTTAAAAGGTGCCAAGAGACTAACCTTGTGCTCAATTGGGAGAAATGCCACTTCATGGTCAAGGAAGGTATAGTCTTGGGGCACAAAATCTCCCAAAGGGGGATTGAGGTTGATAAAGCCAAGATTGAGTTGATTGAGAAACTTCCCCCACCAACCAATGTAAAGGGGGTGAGGAGTTTCTTGGGTCATGCCGGGTTCTACCGGAGATTCATCAAGGACTTCTCCAAAATCGCAAAGCCGCTTTGTGACCTTCTCGCGAAGGATGTATCCTTTGAGTTTAATGATTCTTGTTTGAATGCTTTCACTATTTTGAAAAATATGCTTGTCACCGCACCCATAATCACTGCACCTAATTGGAATTTACCATTTGAAATCATGTGTGATGCTAGTGATTATGCGGTGGGGGCTGTTTTGGGACAAAGGGTGGAAAAGTTAGCTCATGTCATTTATTACGCAAGTAAAGTTTTGAATGAGGCACAAGCTAATTATTCCACCACTGAAAAGGAACTACTTGCTGCGGTGTTTGCTTTAGATAAGGTTAGATCCTATATTGTGGGGTCTAAGATTGTTGTTTTCACCGATCATGCGGCCATAAAACACTTGATGACAAAACAAGAGACCAAACCTAGATTAATTCGGTGGATTCTTCTTTTGCAGGAATTTGATCTAGAGATTAAGGACAGGAAGGGATCTGACAATGGTGTGGCGGACCACTTATCTAGGTTGGTCAATCCCGACACCGAGGAGGAATTGTTAGACATCAAGGAAGAATTTCCTGATGAAAAACTGTTTGCACTCATTGAAAATTCCTCTCCTTGGTTCGCGGACATGGCCAACTTCAAATCTTCGAAAGTGGTTCCGCAAGGTTTGACTAATCAACAAAGGAAGAAGTTCTTCTCGGATGCAAGGTATTATGTGTGGGAGGACCCCTATCTTTTCAAGCAATGCTCGGATGGGATCCTAAGAAGGTGCATTCCCCATGACCAAATCGGAAACGTGTTGTGGCATTGTCATAGCTCGGATTATGGTGGGCATTATGGGGGAAAGAAGACCGCAGAAAAAATCCTCCAAAGCAGGTTTTATTGGCCAACGCTCTTCAAGGATGCCCACACCTTTGTTGAGAACTGTGATCGTTGCCAAAGAGTTGGCAACATCTCTAAGCGGCATGAACTCCCCTTGAATAGCATGCTTGAAGTAGAGCTCTTTGATGTGTGGGGGATAGATTTCATGGGACCATTCCCACCATCTTTCTTCTATCAATACATTTTGGTGGCGGTGGACTACGTGTCAAAATGGGTAGAAGCAATCCCAACAACTACGGATGATGCGCGGGTAGTCATGGAATTCCTAAGGCGCAATATCTTCTCGAGGTTTGGGGTCCCTAGAGTGTTTATTATTTATGGGGGATCCCACTTTTGCAATAATCAAATGCACAAGCTTCTTGAGAAGTATGGGGTCAAGCATAGGGTCTCTACTCCTTATCATCCCCAAACAAATGGGCAAGCGGAGGTATCCAACCATGAGTTGAAGCGTATTCTTGAGAAAACCATCAACTCCTCACGGAAGGATTGGTCAAAAAGGTTAGATGATGCTTTATGGGCTTATAAGACCGCTTTCAAGACTCCAATTGGAAGGTCTCCTTACAATTTGGTGTTTGGAAAGGCATTCCACTTGCCGGTGGAATTGGAGGAAAAGTCTTATTGGGCAATTCGAGAACTCAACTTTGATTTGACGAAGGCCGGTGAAAAAAGGGTTTTGGACTTAAATGAGTTATCCGAGATCCGCATGCAAGCATATGAAAATGCAAGAATCTACAAAGAGCAGACTAAGGCATGGCATGACAAGCACATCTTGCCTAGGAGGTTTGAGCCCGGACAAATGGTACTTATTTATAATTCAAGGTTGAGACTCTTTCCTGGAAAGCTAAAATCAAGGTGGTCGGGACCATTCAAGGTCCTCCAAGTTTTTCCACACGGTGCAGTAGAATTAGAAGGGGCCTCTGGCAACTTCAAGGTAAATGGGCAAAGGCTAAAGCATTACCATGGGGAATCAATCCCAAATGGCAAGCAAGTTCTACTTCTGGATTAACCTTTAGGGGTGACTTGAGTCAGGCTTGGGACGTTAAACAAGCGCTACTTGGGAGGCAAGCCAAGCTAGATATCCTTTATTTTTTTTAAGTTTCTGTCATTTTCTCTTCTGAAAAAAAAAACCAGATTCGCCCCGCGAATCCACAATGGCCTCGCGAGACAGAAGCCCTGAATCTTAGAGGCTTGCTCATGCTTATGTCTCGCGTCGCGAGGGCCACTTTCGCCTCGCGAATCTGGGCATCATCAACTGTTGGAATTCCAGATTTGCCTCGCTTGCTATTACCCGCCTCGCGATTCTGGAAAGTTAATGGGCAGCGCTTGAAGCTATTCCATGAGAGCTCGGTGCCTGAGGATGCAACCATAGAAAAGCTTTCCTTGGAAGCGGCTACCTACACTACAACTTGATCAGGGAGCACCTTCTCCTTTCCCGCACTCTTATTTTATATTTACGTTCTTTCATTGAGGACAATGTATGCCTTAAGTGTGGGGGAAGGAACCAATTTCTTTGTTTTTGTTTTCTTTCCCTTTTTCCATTTGTTTTTGAATTTCGCTCTTGAATAATTTGAGAAGATCAAGAGTATGTGTGTGAGTGTTGTGTCGGCAAGCTTGATGGATTTTAATTAAATTTAGCATAGATTGACTGCATGAATTATGTTGACCATTGATGATTTCCCCCTAGGTTCTGAAAATCGAAAATTTGATCCCCATGTGAAAATTTGAAAATTGAACTTTGAGAAATTTTATTGTGATTGCTTGATTTATGACAAGTTTGGGGTGAAGGGGTGCACACACTAGGAATTGTATCTCGGTCAAACAATTTACAAAAATGTCCAGGTGAGAAATTTGAGCCTCCAACATGTTCTTAATTGTGTGAATCGCTTTTAAGCTGCACTTTCTCGGATTTGCTTGAATATGTGCATGGTTTGCATATTTATATGTTGTATCAAATGATCTAGGCAATTTTTCCTTAAAATAACTACTTGGCCATAAATTGAACCAACCTTGATGAATGATCCCTAGTTAGCCACATTGGGCCTTGAAGCCTATTGTTCTTGATGACCTTACATTACAAGCCATTAACTCAAAAACCATGATTTTCCCATATCCTAGGATTTAGGAGAGCATGGAATTTTAGCTTTGTGAATGTTGTTGTGGAACTAAGTTTGGGGTGGCTACAAGTTCATGAATCATAGTTGAGAAAAAGAAAATCAAAATTATAGGCCGAAGGCTTGAGAGAAAAAAAAAAGTGATGAAAAGTATTGAATATATGCCAAAAAGGGCAAGACGAAAAAGTATAAAAAGGAAGAGGTTTGTAGCCAGCCAATGCAAGGAACAGAATAATAATATGAGAGTAAATTCAATTGTTGCAATGGTAGTTTCATGCTCTCATTGATCCTAGGGACTAAGCATCTATCCTTTGAATATCTTACCTTGAGCCAGGCCTCATTACAACCTATGAAAGACCTTTTGATGATGCATGCATGTTTTCGTGGGAACCTTGATTGAGATGAAAATCAAATTCATGGGAAGTGCTCTTGAAATACGAGATTGAGTTAAAAGTTGGTAGCTTAGACAAATTGAGCGAATGAGTGAAATATTAAATACCCTTGTGAGGAAGGCAATTGTTTGAATTTGGTGATCTCCCTTTTGTGTGTCACTTGGATCCTCAACTCAGATTACTGATTGCATGAATGATGGAATTCTAATTGTTTAAAGTAGATGAATGTGGGGATTACATTGTTGCAGGGGGGCATTGAAGAAAAATTGTTGTGTTAAATTGCATGAAATCTGTGCAAAAATTGATTGAATCCTTTAAGCTTGCCAAGTGTTGAGTCTATTTGAGTTTTAGTTTGCTTGGGGACAAGCAAGGTTTAAGTTTGGGGTGTTTTGATAAGCCTCTGACTCATCTAGTTTCCAGCTAGAAAGGGGGTAGATTTTGTGCCTAATTGGGCGAGTCAACCTCGCTAATCTCCCAAATTGGCCTTGTTTTGTTCCTAAGTTAGAATTTGATTCGTTTAATGCATTTTTAGTAGTTTTTAGTTTATTTTGATTAGAATTACGCTTTTCGTTTCCTTTTGTTGTTTCAGGTTAAAAGTGAAGCTCTTAGAGTCAAGGAAAATGAAGAAAACAGTGGAAAAGCAATGCTGGAAGTTTCGCCTCGTGAAATAGGATCTCGCCGCGCGAGCTTGAAGACCAGCCTGAACAGCAACAGTCACCCTTTCTGTCTCGCCTCACAAATCACCATCTCGCCCCGCGAGCCTGAAGGCCTGACTGTGCCAGAGATGTCACCCTTTCTGTCTCGCCTCGCGAATCACCATCTCGCCTCGCAAGTATTCAAATCAAGATGGAGCCAAAACCGAATTTTGCCTCGCGAGAGCTTGCTCGCCCCGCGAGCGGGCGCGACCCAGAACCTCTATTTATAGGCTGTTTTAGGGCAGATTAAAGACCTTTTGTTCACCACTTGTTTTAGATCGTTTTTTGAGACAAATCCTTATTCTTTGGAGCTACGTCTCCCTATGCTCTTTTCCTATTTTACAATTATGATGAACTCCAATTGTTTGTGCGTTGTTACAAGCATGAGGAACTAATCCCCTTGTCCAAGGGATCAATGAAACCACCCATGACGGTGTAGCGTTCAATGTGATGTATGTTTCCCTCCTTTACCTCAATTCATGTTTTCCAATTCTGAATTTATTGCGTTGATCATAAGCATGCATGATTGACTAGTTAACGTGATGAGGCTTGATAGGCAATTCGCGTTTAGAACTTGAATTGGGATCACTGATTGAATATTGCACGAGAGTGAGTAGGAGATCAGTGCAACCTTATAGGGAACAAGATTTAATAGAGTTTGATGATTAGGTTATGTGACCGTAGCAAGTAATCAACTCAATCGTTGAATACGTCCTATTGAGCATGATAGTGTCATTAGGAGAATTTGGGGGTCCTGGTTGACATTGCAATTGAACTTAGGGAGGGGATCATCATCACTTGGGTGCTATGCATGATTGGGTAGGTGGATTTGTGACCTTAGATGTTTAATCCAGATTTTAATTCTTATCTTATCTTATCGCTACCTACTTTATCTCTAATTTATTTGTTGATTTAAATTGCTATCCTATTTCCTCTCTCTTCTCAACCACTTGATTTTACTTGGTCAAACGTATCGAATTTCTTGCAAATTGGTAGAATTGGTAGCCCAATCCCTGTGTCCGGCCTCGGTAATTACTTACCGTGTTTATTACTTACGACGACCCGGTACACTTGCCGGTGACTCAACAGACTGTTATATAGAAGGCATGTTGACAGGACTCTACACAAGTGCCTGAGTGAGCAAGATGCTTATTTGGCTCTGTCAGAAGTCCATGAGGGCATATGTGGAGCCCATCAGGCGGGAGATAAAATGAAATGGATTCTTCGACGAAGTTTGTATTATTGGCCAACTATGATTAAAGATTGTATTTTGTTTGCCAAGTCTTGTGAACAATGTCAGAAACATGGCCATATACAAAATGTACCGGCCAGCGAATTACATTCTATTGTCAAGCCTTGGCCATTCCAAGGATGGGCTTGATTTAATTGGCTGAATACATCCTTCTTCATCGAAAGGACATCAATTCATTTTAGTTGGAGTTGATTATTTTACCAAATGGGTAGAAGCAGTTTGCCTTAAAGTAGTCACCCAACAAGATGTAATTGATTTTATTGAAAATCACATTATTTGTCGGTTTGGCATACCCCAAACTTTGACAACAGATCAAGGGTCAGTATTCGTCGGCAAGAAAGTTGTGGAATACGCTGATTCTAGGCATATAAAAATGCTCACATCTACACCATACTATGCGCAAGCTAATGGCCAAGTTGAAGCCATGAATAAGATCATTATTAGTCTTATTAAAAAGAATGTGGGTCGACAACCTAAGAATTGGCATAATACTCTTGATCAAATATTGTGGGCATATAGAAATTCACCCAGGCAGACGACAAGAACTTCACCATATCGGCTAACTTATGGACACGATCCTGTGTTGCCTGTTGAAATCAATCTTTAGTCTACTCGCATTCAAAGGTAAAATGACTTGCCTACCAACCAATATTGAAATGCAATGTTGGACGAATTGGATGAGTTAAGTGATGAAATATTGATTGCATTAGAAAATTTGATTCAACAGAAGGAAAGAATTGCAAAGTTCTATGATAGTCGAGTTAAGTTCAAATCATTTAAGGTAGATGATCTGGTGTGGAAAGTCATATTGCCCATGGATAAAAGTTGTCGAGAATATGGCAAATGATCACCGAAATGGGAAGGACCATTTAGAATTGATAAAGCGTTTTATGGAAATGCTTATGCACTTGTCAATGTTGATACTGGCTTGAAAATTAAGTCAATTAATGGCAAGTATTTGAAGGAATATAAACCGACAATGTTGGAAGTAAAAATTGACAACAAGTGAAAAGAAATGAGAATATTCACTAAATTGATAATACAAGGAAATATTGTCAAATGCACAGATTGTCAATCTAAGCCATATAGAGATTGGCAATATGACAATATGTTATCAAAAATACAAATTGTCAATCAAGGTTAATCTAATCCTAAAGTCTAAGACTATGCTAAGTTCGACAGAATTTTATCTTCCTCTCTCCGACAATGCAGCAGTGTAACCTAATTTGTTGAGGCTTCATTCCCCATTTGGTGAGGTTTCAGCTGCTCCATATGTCGAGAATACGCAGAGACGCGGAGAAGGAGACGGGCAAAAGCAGATCTCACCATCATTTAACCCAGAAGGTTGTAGTTGCTATGGTACAATAAAGATGACACCAAGAGAGAACCACTACCTTCCAGGATGAAGATGATGGAACTAGAGCAAGATGCACTCATTCCGTTACAAGATTAGGCTTCTCCCCGGATATGTAGCGAGGTCAGCTCTAGATGTTACGTTGGTTGCTGACCTCCACTGCGTTTTTTACGTTGGTTACTGACCTTCACTAAGAATATGACCATTAAAACAGAAACTCTGGTCTGAGGTCTTAAGGTGGTAAGGTCAGACTCCCATGGGGGAATAAAGAAGAATGAATGAGAACCTTTTTTAGATGGAAGCATATTATGTGAAATACTCAACTATGAAATCGTTTGATTTTCAAACCTCATTATTTATAGTTGGTCCAGAGAGACAACAAATTTAATACGAGTTGGTTTACCAAAGTTTCAAAACTTATTATGGCATTTATGACGATTCGATAAGCATGAGTTACGAAGTTGGTTCGAAACATGCAGTCAAATCAAACAGTAAATAAACATGCAGATAAGAAGAGAGACACTTTTTATTAATCAACGATTGTCGGAAATTACAGGACTAGAGTTTGACGAAAATAAAAAAAAGGGAACTACAACTATCAATTTTGGCCTAATTTGAAAACGAGGGACAACTGATCCCATGCAAAGGAAAGATCAGTCTTGTCAGCAGCAACGGCTTCATATTCGGGCTGTAATGCACGGAGTTTGCCAACTACACTTTCAGTTTTCCGACCAAGTTGAATAGATTCGTCGTCAATAGCTTTGACTTTGTCTCTCCTCTTTTCTAGAGCTTTGTCAAACTTGGCGCATTTCAGATCTGTCAATTCAATCTCTGCCAATAGTTTCTTTCGATACTCTAGGAGACTCTCTTTGGTATGAATTCCGATGGAAATAAGATCAAGCTCCTTTTGTTTAGAAGTTTCCAGATCTCGGAACCGAGCTAAGAGATCATCTTTAATCTTTTCTTCCTCCTCATAAGAAGGAATGACAGAAGTCATCCTTTCTAACTTTCCAGAGAGCCGCTCCCAGAATTTATAGATGGAGAGAAAGTGTGTACAGCTCGACATGGGGGGATTGGAATGGAGAGGAGTGATCTCTTTGATGAGTCGTGACAATTCTTGTTGAATGCTAGCATCAGATAAAAGTGCATTAAAAGAATTGTCAAGAAGAGCCTGGAGATCATGCATAAGATTGACGACTCGAGAATCACTAGAGTCATGTTGAGTTGATAAATAGTTGGTAGAAAGTGTTTATTCTTTTCGGCTTACTTTCGACAGCATATTAATCCAAGTATTGAAGTGAAGGGCCGGTTTAGGGTTAGGAGACTTCATGATTTAAGGTCTGATTGCAGGTGGAGAAGGAACGATAGGAATTGTTTCAGCCAGCAGGGTTTCCATGTCAATATCTGATAAGCCTTCGGCTTATCTAGTTTTATAACTAGATGGACCGTGGTTTTTGTGCAAATTATTCGAGTTCAATCTCGTTTCCGCCCAAATTTGCCTTGTTTTGTTCCTAAGTTGGACTTTGACTCGTTTTGCATCTTTTGTGTAGTTTTTAGGTTATTTTGAATAGAATTACGCTTTTTGTTTGCTTTTGTTGTTTCAGGTCAATAAGTGAAGCTCCGGGAGTCAAGGAAAGTCAAGAAGCAGTGGAAAAAGCACTTCTGGAGATACTCGCCTCGCGAGTGGATGCTCGCCTCGCGAGCCTGAAGAACAGATAAAACAGCAAGGTCATCAATTCTGTCTCGCCTCGCGAGAATATGTTCGCCCCGCGAATCATGAAGACCTGCAAGACAGAGACCATCACGGCCAAGCCGTGATGAAGACCGCGCCCGTGACAGTTTAAGGTTTGAAGTCTCGCCCCGCGAGAGTTTGAAGACCCTGGAAGTCAGAGACCATCACGGCCCAGCCGTGATGAAGGTCACAGCCTAGAATTGAAGACTCGCCCCGCGAACACACTTTCGCCTCGCGAGAGTTCAAATTGAAAGCGCACCAATTTTAATTCTCGCCTCGCGAGAGGCTGCTCGCCTCGCGAACGAGCGCAGATCAGGAATCCTATTTAAAGGCTGTTGCAGATCAGATTGAGGATCCATCTTTAGGAGGCTGGAGGGCTTTTGGAGGGCCGCGAATCCTAGTAGTTTTCCACTGTTTAGAGTAGCGTTTAGGGTAATTTCTTTTCTCTTTGGAGCTGCGTCTCCCTTTTTCTTATGGAGATTATGTCCGATTGTTTGTCTATGAGCATGAGGAACTAATCCCCTCTTCCGAGGGAACAATGAAGCCACCCATGGCAGTGTAGTGTTCATGTGATGTATGTCTTTCTCCCCTTCTTTTAATTGATGTTTTCCGATTCTGAATTGAATGCTTGATCATATGTATTACGTGATTAATCAGTTAAACGTGTTTGAGGCCGAACGGCGATTCGCGTTTTAGAACTTGAATTGGGATCATCGGTCGAGTATTGCACGAGAGTGAATAGGAGATCGGTGCAACCTTATAGGGAACAAGAATTAATCAAATTCGAGATTAGGATTATGAGACCTAGTAAGTAATTAATCCAATCATCGAATACGTCCTAATGAGCACGAGAGTGGATTTAGGAGAATTTAGGGGTCCCGGTTGACATTGTAATTGAACTTAGGGAGGAATTCATCATCACTTGGGGGTACATATTGGGTAGGTGGATTTGTGACCTTGGACATTTTAGTTTTCATATTTTTAGTTAATTATTCAATTAGATTTGTTAATTTAATTTTGATCCTATTCTCTCTCTCAACCACCTTCTGTAACTTGACCAAACGTATCGGATTTCCCGCGGATTAGTCAAATTGGTAGCCCAATCCCTGAGTTCGACCTCGGTAATTACTTACCGTGTTATTTTTATTACTTGAGACGACCCGGTACACTTGCCGGCGTCACCAACAAGTTTTTGGCGCCGTTGCCGGGGATTGGCACAACCAATTTTTCTGATTTTAGGGAAGTTTGATTATTTGGTTAAGTTATTTTTCTTTTATTTTTAATTTTATTTTTATTTACCATTATCTCTCTACTTCTTTGATTCCACTTGGTCTTGCCTTGTTTTGTATGCGAGGTACACGAAGGAATGCTTCCGGGTTGCGAATATTGTGATGGGAACCATGACACTTGGAGTTGTCCGTTCTACTTCCCTCAAGTATATGTGGAACCATGGCATAATGACAGCGTGCCCCAGAACAACTATCAGAGTCAGAATCAGTATTGGGGTGATATGAGTAGAGACCATCCGGATGTCGCTTGGAGTAATGCTGACGATGGTCTAGCCTGGCAACCACAACCTCAACAAAATTGGCAACAGCAACCTCAATAGAATTGGCAACCACAACCTTGGGAGTTGGCTCTTGAGAAGTTGAGTGCGACACTTGAGAAAGTGTCAATCAATACAAACGCAGCCATTGATAGGATGGCCACATCATTTGATAAGGCGAATGCGGCATTAGAGATGAAGATTGCCCAACTCGCAAGGCAAATAAATGAGCATCCCCCAGAGACTTTCCCAGTTGATACCGAGAACGACCCTAAGAACCAATGCAATGCCACAACAACTAGAAGCAGTGGGGTGTTGGGATATGACTGGGATGTAACTAGTTCTCAGGGAGTTGAGGAAGAACTACCACATGTTGAGGAAGTACAAC
Organism: Sophora flavescens; assembly: GCA_030762895.1. Classification (NCBI taxonomy): domain Eukaryota; kingdom Viridiplantae; phylum Streptophyta; class Magnoliopsida; order Fabales; family Fabaceae; genus Sophora; species Sophora flavescens. The sequence goes on along the minus strand of CM061066.1, from coordinate 167,792,548 downwards.
CGGAGGAAAAGGAATTGACAAGCGACAAGGCCCAGGAACAGCCACATGTTGAGGAAGAGCAACCTAAGGAAGAGGAGTTGGCAAGGGACAAGGCACCGGAGCAAGGGGGTAGAGATCAAGATGAAGATAAAGTGGCAGAGGATTTCACCATGCTTGCCAAGCAACCTGATTTTGATGCGTTAAATAACTATGTTGGCTTACATGCATGTGTGGACATGGGTAAGTTAGACCCTCCCACTTGTCTGGCACACTTCCTCGTGAAAACACAATTTGACCTAAGAGGAAGTGAGTTCATAATTATAGAGGTCAATGGAGTTTTCACACTCGGTCGGATGGAAGTATGGATAGAGTCGTATTGCTCCTGCGAGGGCCACTTCACAAACCATTTGATCCGGGTGGAGGATTTGATATGATGAGCGTCTCTTGGCCCCTGTACCACAGGCTATGGGATCCAGGTGGATGCTTCTTAATAAGTCAAGCTCGGGACGTTAAACAAGCGCTTCTTGGGAGGCAACCCAAGCTAGGTATCCCTCCCTTTTCCTAACTTCTGTTTTGTTTTGTTTTGTTTATGTTTTTGTTTTTGTTTGTCACTCTTGAATAATTTGAGAAGATCAAGAGTTTTTGTATGAAATGTCGTGTCGGCAAGCTTGTTGGATTTTAATTAGATTGAGCGTAGATTGATTGCATGAATTATTTGACCATTGATGATTTCCCCTAAGTTCTGAAATGAGAAAAGTTTATCCCCACTTAAAAATTGAAAACTGAACTTTGAGAATTTTATTGTGATTACTTGATTTATGATAAGTTTGGGGTGAGGGGGGTGCACACACTAGGAATCGTATCTCGGTCAAACAATTTGCGAAATGTCCAGGTGAGGATTTTGAGCCTCCAACTCTGTTTTTGAATGTGAGAATCACTGTTAAGTTGCACTTTCCCGAATTTACTTGAATCTCTTCATGGTTTGCATGTTTATGTGTTGCATCAAATGATTTAGGCAATTTTCTTTGAATAACTACATGGCCTAAAAATGAACCATCCCTAATGCATGTTCCCTAGTTAGCCACATTGAGCCCAATTGACCTATTGTTTCTTGATGACCCTATATTACGAGCCAAAATCTGAAAAACCATGTTAACCCGATCTTAGGATTAGGAGAGCATGGAAGTGAGCAAGAGAATGGTTGTGAGAAACTAAGTTTGGGGTGGCTACAAGGTGATGTGTCATATTAGGGTGAGAAAAAGAAAATAAAGGTTGAAACCCAAGGCGGAAAAAAAAAAAAAGAAGAAGAAGAAAAATATTTGCCAAAGGAAAAGGGGCAGAACAAAAAGATTAGCAAGGAAAAGGCTGTAGTCACCCGAGACAAAAAGAAAAATGGAAAAAGGAATTTGAGTGGAAAATGTGTTTAATGCTCATGCTCTCTTAGTTCCTAGGGACTTAAGCCTAGTATCCTTGAATATCCTACCCTCAGCCAGGCCCCATTACAACCTTTAAAGACCTTCTGATGTTGCATGCATGTTTTCGTGGGAACTATTTTTGAGATGAAAATCAAATTCATGGGAAGTGCCCTTGATAAGTGAAATTGAGTGAAAAGTTGAAAGCCTAGACGAATTTGAGCGAATGAGTGAAATTTTACATACCCTTGTGAGGAAGGCAATTGTTTGAAATTGGTGATCTTCCTTTTGTGTGTGACCCTGATCCTCAACTTAGATTAATGATTGCATGAATGATGAAGTTCTCAATTGTTTAAAGTAAATGAATGTGGGGATTACATTAATGTAGGGGGGAGATCATTGGAGAAAAATTGTTTCGATTGCATGAAATTTGTGCGAAATCGATTGGTTCCCTTAAGCTTGCCAAGTCTTGAGTCGTTTTTGAGTTTTAAGCTTGCTTGGGGACAAGAAAGGTTTAAGTTTGGGGTGTTTTGATAAGCCTTCGCTTATCTAGTTTTATAACTAGATGGACCGTGGTTTTTGTGCAAATTATTCGAGTTCAATCTCGTTTTCGCCCAAATTTGCCTTGTTTTGTTCCTAAGTTGGACTTTGACTCGTTTTGCGTCTTTTGTGTAGTTTTTAGGTTATTTTGAATAGAATTACGCTTTTTGTTTGCTTTTGTTGTTTCAGGTCAATAAGTGAAGCTCCGGGAGTCAAGGAAAGTCAAGAAGCAGTGGAAAAAGCACTTCTGGAGATACTCGCCTCGCGAGTGAATGCTCGCCTCGCGAGCCTGAAGAACAGATAAAACAGCAAGGTCATCAATTCTGTCTCGCCTCGCGAGAATATGTTCGCCCCGCGAATCATGAAGACCTGCAAGACAGAGACCATCACGGCTTGGCCGTGATGAAGACCGCACCCGTGACAGTTTAAGGTTTGAAGTCTCGCCCCGCGAGAATAATATCGCCCCGCGAGAGTTTGAAGACCCTGGAAGTCAGAGACCATCACGGTCCAGCCGTGATGAAGGTCACAGCCTAGAATTGAAGACTCGCCCCGCGAACACACTTTCGCCTCGCGAGAGTTCAAATTGAAAGCGCGCCAATTTTAATTCTCGCCTCGCGAGAGGCTGCTCGCCTCGCGAACGAGCGCAGATCAGGAATCCTATTTAAAGGCTGTTGCAGATCAGATTGAGGATCCATCTTTAGGAGGCTGGAGGGCTTTTGGAGGGCCGCGAATCCTAGTATTTTTCCACTGTTTAGAGTAGCGTTTAGGGTAATTTCTTTTCTCTTTGGAGCTGCGTCTCCCTTTTTCTTATGGAGATTATGTCCGATTGTTTGTCTATGAGCATGAGGAACTAATCCCCTCGTCCGAGGGAACAATGAAGCCACCCATGACAGTGTAGTGTTCATGTGATGTATGTCTTTCTCCCCTTCTTTTAATTGATGTTTTCCGATTCTGAATTGAATGCTTGATCATATGTATTGCGTGATTAATCAGTTAAACGTGTTTGAGGCCGAACGGCGATTCGCGTTTTAGAACTTGAATTGGGATCATCGGTCGAGTATTGCACGAGAGTGAATAGGAGATCGGTGCAACCTTATAGGGAACAAGAATTAATCAAATTCGAGATTAGGATTATGAGACCTAGTAAGTAATTAATCCAATCGTCGAATACGTCCTAATGAGCACGAAAGTGGATTTAGGAGAATTTAGGGGTCCCGGTTGACATTGTAATTGAACTTAGGGAGGAATTCATCATCACTTGGGTGTACATATTGGGTAGGTGGATTTGTGACCTTAGACATTTTAGTTTTCATATTTTTAGTTAATTATTCAATTAGATTTGTTAATTTAATTTTGATCCTATTCTCTCTCTCAACCACCTTCTGTAACTTGACCAAACGTATCGGATTTCCCGCGGATTAGTCAAATTGGTAGCCCAATCCCTGAGTTCGACCTCGGTAATTACTTACCGTGTTATTTTTATTACTTGCGACGACCCGGTACACTTGCCGGCGTCACCAACAATATCCTCATCTGGAATTTCAATCATAACGGCAGTCTCAGCTGGTGTGTCGACTATGGAAGTTGGAGTGATTGAAATGTGATGATGAGGGTTGGGGGGCATTGCTGGATTGGATTCAAGATGTTGAGGATCATCTGTCAGACCTCTGGTGTCGACAATAGTACTATCTAAGTTTCTGTCAATCTAAAAAAAAGGGAAAGGAAGTAAGAAACAAGATACTAGAATATAGAAATAGCCAATAAATGACTTGTACCTCTGGATTAGGTCGATTCGCTGGTTCGACGGTCTTGTTGATGATTTCTTGAATAGTCATTGAGTCTTCAATCTGAAAAGATTTCTCCTGACATATAGGAAAATGAGATATATATGATTATACAAAGAATATAAAGGAAGATGATAAGATCAGTAGGAATACCATGTTCGAGTCTGAAGATATTAAGTCGACATCCGCACTTGCCTTTTCAGTTGCCTGAACAGTTTCGACAACTTTCTTTTTCTGTCAAAATGAAAATGAGAGGATGTGAACAAATGGGTATAACTTGATAGACCAACTTCAATTTTTACCTTGGATTGGTCGGAGGGAGAAGTGTTGGAGGAACTAACGACGATGTCTTGGGCCTTAGATGCAGTCGAGGCTTTGGCTGCATCAGAGTTTGTCGAGATTGAAGAGCTTTTGGTAGATTTTGATTTTTTGGAAGGGAGGTCAGAAGCAGCAGCTTTCTCTTGTCTCTTCTTAGCCCCTTTTTTCGTTTGAGGATTAGGGATAGAAGCTTTGGTCTGCCGTGAGCTTTTCTTGACAGTTTTACCGCCACAGGGATTACGTCTTCATCTTCATCATCATCTTCAAATGCTTCTTTAGTCAGTACATCAGATTTAGACTTAACGGGAAGAGGTGTGTCAAGAGGAATAGCTGTCAATAACAACATGAATAAGTTGATTGTCAGCAAAAGTGAAAGAATAAAAAAATTGTTTGACGAGTAAATACTTGAGTTACAAGTTAGAATTTACGAGTGGAATCCAAAGTCGTCATCAGGTTGGAGAAACCGACGAGCGAAAGTAACTGGATTTGGTTTTTCAAAAGGGTCAACGTAAGCACTCACGCTTTCTAAAAAGAAAAAGTTACCTCCTTTCGTCAGCTTTCCTGGGTGTGAATCAGCTAAACCAAAAGGGGCACAAGGAATAGGCACATGTTTAGGAAAATGAGCCTTTAAACTGTCAAAATATTCTCTGGTCATATTTGGAATGCCCCAATACTTGGCAAGCTTTTCAGATTCCTTATTGTCATGCTTCCTTTTGGCTTCAGCTAAAACACTATTAACATGACGAACCATATCAAATGGTCTTAAGGGATTCCACTTAATTTTGTAAAATTTTTCAAAGGCTTGAATTTCTTTCTGAAGTTCACCTCGAGTTTTTTATGCTGGATCTTGTTCCTGCATAGAAGAATCATCACCGTTACCCCCAGTGTCTTCAATATAGCTCAAGCAGGCCTTTAGACTTGGGTGGTGATTGGAATAATACTCATCTCACTAGTCAAGAAAGCTTTGAGTTACTCCATGGAAGACAAAGAATGGAGCAGGCTGTAAAAAAGTCGTACGAGCTTTATCTTCGTCACTAATGGCCACAATATTTTCATATGTTGGAGCTTTGGCATCAATGAAGTTCTCATCAGGGTTTGACGAGTAAGGAGCAGGAATAGATTGACAAAAACCAAGCTGACAAGCAATGGTATTGGGTAAGTGAAGATAAATTCTATGGGTTTTGAAACCAGGACCATCAACAAAAATGACCTTTTGGCAAAGAAATTTGGTCCAAATTGACTTGTTGGATTTGGATATAGTGGTACTTAGCTTAGTAAACCACTCCGGACCGTACTTCTGGTCAACAAAAGGAGTAAAATCGGTCTTTGAAGAGGTGGACGAAAGAGAATGAAAGATTTTGAAGTAAAACTTGAAGTTGGCAGTTTCATCTCTTGACAAAGATTCAGCAGAAACATAGCATAGATAAGAGGCATAAGTGTCGATTGACAAGTCCAAAGGAGCTTTGTATGAAAGTCGACGCTCTAAGACAACATTCAACCACAACTGGAGAAGCCAAAGAGGCCCTCCTATGTTAGTTTTCTTTTGTCTAGATCTGACAGTATCAGCTAACATACTCATACTATCATAAAGATTAGCCAAAACGCATTGGTCCAATGCTAATCTCTTGCCAGTTGACAAAAGATTAGCAAGAGGGACATATGAAGCAATCAGAGTAGCGGACTTGCTACATAAGACATAAGCGCATAGCCAAAGAAACAGAAAGGCTACGTGTTCAGTATCCGTCACGGGTTCTTGGTCTCTACCTCTAAAATCTGTTATATATTTAGAGAAAGAGCATTTTGGAACATAGACATCAATTTGATTCTCAACTTCGACATGTCGAATAAAGTCGGACCCATCATTCCATAAGGGAAGTGGAAATTATTTGTAGTTCTGTTCCAGAAAAAGATTGACGCCCCTATTAAAGAAAAATCTACTAATTTGACATGGCGAGAAAGTTGAATAAACTCAAAAATTCCAGCTTCTTCCCATATGTTACATTTTTCAGCCTGAACTCGGTCAAGCCAACTAATGTAAGTATCAAACCGAGTAGCAGGGGGCATTCTAAACATTCTATTGCTCTTTTTAAAGATGTGAATAGGGATTGGAGTTAATGAAGCTAAGATAACCTCATTTGAGTTAGCAGAAGGAAAAGAACCACGTAAATCCTCAGAAATTTCATTCTGGGCTATAAGAGGACCTAGGAATGCAGCTGGCGGACTCAAAGCATCGGAAGAATCATGAACAGGGTAAATTACCTTAGATTCCTACCATAATTCTGATTCTTCCAAAATTGGGTCTTGAACTACTGCCCTAAGAGGAGCCACCGTGGCCCGAGGTACTAAAGTTGACATCTTTGAAGATGTTGCCATGGAGATTAAGCGAAGTGATGAAGAGGAAAGGTTTTTTCCTTTAAAGAAGAGATTTTGCAGAGAGAGAAAGCAAGATCCTTTTGAAGTCAGAAGAAGTTAAATAATGATGTGATGGGCATTTAAAGAAAGTAGGAGTTGTTGGTTCGAATTCCAAGACAGCTGCAATGTTATGATTATTCCTATTAAGTAGGGATATGATTAGGTTGATAAGATTTAATTCCTGGGGTTAAACCCAGAATCAAAAATCTGTTAAAGATTTGGAAATTCAAAATTTTGCTATTCTTTCGGATAAAACCGTCGAAAAGCAAAATTTAGGGGGCATCTGTTAATAGAAGAATTTCAAATTCTTAACAGAAATATTTCTGACAGGTTAACAAAGGGATTGAAGTAAAAAAACTATTGTTTCTCTAAGTGTTGAAGGTATTTAGTTGACAAGAGGTGTAGAGTTGACAAAAAAGTTCTTCAGTTGACATGTTAGACAAACAAGGCCATTGAAAATATTTAGTTGACAAGAAAATATTGGTCGACAGAAAAGATAAATTGACAACTAAATTTTGACTAAGTATTAAGAAGAATTGTCGAACGTGCAGAGAAGTGTGAGAATGGCTAAGTCCTCAAGACTGACAAGGCATTGGCAAGATAAGCTGTCAAGCAGTCAGACCGTCAAAGACAAATCAAGTTGACGCGGAGCGGTTCAAGAAATTGAGCAATTATCAGAGTTGTTTGACAAGCAGTTTAAATTTGAAATTTAGAGAACTGTCAAGATACATGGCAGTCATTAAGATAGGAAGTTACTACTAGGTAATTATTTTATTTGCCTATAAATATTAGTTATCACAATGTAATAGACGAGGTTACTTGATACACATCCTACACATCTCAATCACACAGCAGATTGACGGATAATTCCCAAGCATTCCTTCCACCTTTCTCATTTCAATTCAATAGTAAAAAACCCAGTACAATACTGGTTATGCCTTTCAAGTTTCGTTACTTGTTCTTCATTATTTCATGCATTTCTTTTATGTTCTTTATTCAAGTTCATTTACTTTCCGTAAATAGTGTTACTTTAAATTTTTTAACTTCTCTTTCAATTTTTTTTTACGAACCCAATACAACTAGGAAGTTATTTGTTACAATAGGAACTGATTTCTTCTTTTAAATTTCAAACTTATCTTTTAAAACATAAATCATTTTATTGTCAAAACTCATGATTGACAATGCTTCGTACCTCTTTGACAAATTTACGTATTCGTTTGATATCAAGTCTTTGCCAATATTTCTTAATTTGGCTTTAATTGTCAAATTTGTACTTGGAAGACAATTCATATACACATTTTGACGAGGTTATCGAATAACTCGTAGGTTTCATACTCGTTTAATCTTTAATTATTTGTCACGAAGGAATTTTGGTCAGAAACCAAAAACGAACGTTAACCGTTAGTGAAATTGTAAACTGAATCGAGTGACTGAGCAACCTAGAACAGAGTCTAAATTCTGAAAACACAAAGAAAGAAAAATGGTGAACAAATAAAAGAATATCACTTTGCATAAAAAAAAATGTAAGAAAAAATAGACAGAGATTTGCTAAGCCTATAGTTTTGGTTGGAGGTGGAATTCAACTCCAAGCAGTGACGTGTCTCACGTGAGGAAAGTAAATTTAGGGTCCGGCTCTTCTGAGCCTTTTGCCGTTTCTATAGTTTATGTAACTTTGCATTCAATAGCAATAACGAACCCATGCCATTAATATAGCAGCCGATTTCACAATAAATACATAAGTTATATGCATTTCAATTTTCAAATTTGATCTCACGTAGAAGCTGAATACTATCTTCCATCCATTCTAGCGGTTCATAAATTTATTGTGTCCGTGAATCATAATTGGTAAAGTTTGCAGATTTTATGACCCATTAAACTGAGGCGTTCGACCATGTATGAGGTTCTTTAAATGCTTCGGGTATGATCTTAATCCCATTCCATTTTAGTTCTGGCTAATTATTACTGTCAGTGGTTACACTGCACGCTGCAACCATGTCTATTATATTCCTTACCGAACTCAGCCAATTGCTACAGGGGGCACAATGTAGTAAAAGTCAGAAATATTGCGTAAAAAAAGAGGGAAGTGGAAATAAATTTTTAGTTATATACAAAGTATGGATTTGAAACCCGCGCATGGTAGTGATGTTTGCATGATACAGAACAATACGTATTCAATATATGTTTAATTTTTAATTTTATATACATATATATAAACTTTTTTTATAGGTAAATGTCAGTATTAATGTTAGTATTTTGTTAGTGGGTGGAGCTTGAACCATCAACCCCTTATCACTCAACTCCTTAAGTCTCTCATCCCAACCAATAAGTCAATCTTATAGTCAAAGTTCAACTAACCCAAATGACAATTTAGATGGTCCAGATTGTACCATTTGGATGGAAGGAATGAGCTGTGCATTATCTATACTTCATAAATTAATTTTTAGACATCAATTCAACCTACAGCTTGCATATAGAGACATATTTTCAAAGATTAATGTATTCTTAATATAAAACACACATTTATCCATGTTAAATACTATAACTTAAGTGTCAACAATAAACACGATAATTAACTGTGTTTACTAAGATTTTAATGTCATTTCATCTATCATCACTCAAGTCTTTAGTATTGGCCCCCAATTAATAAAACAAAGTATTAAATGGCAACTTTGTGGGTGGGAGTGTTGATATTAAGATAGCTTTTTCACAATTTGTGGATGGGGGCAAAGCTGCCAGCCCAAAAGAAGATTGATGTGGCTCGTTTTATAGTGTTACCAACCAATTTAATGGGAGGTAAAGACTATATATTGAGATAGTCATGATCATAGAAATTTGTTAATTGTCTTTAATTGTTACAATGACTGATCAACTGCCATGTAGAAGATCGCAAGAAACTCACAACTAGCTTATTATGTAATCTTTAATGTTCTTTAAATACGTTCCCCAATTGCTTGACAATATCTAAGTTATTTTTCACAAAAGAGTGGCTCTTAGACAATCCTTATTTTTTTGTTTTATAAATTACCAGATTTTTTTGTACCATAGATAAAAAATACCATAACATATGGTCCAAGTGACTGGTAGTTTTATCCCTTTAACCATATATCCAGGATTTTAATCATGTTGATGAAAATAGAACTGCATCTGTGGGCAGAAGAGTTGTCATTTAATTGACACTCTATATCCACGGGAGATTATTCCTACGGCTTTTAGCTGTGGAGATACCTTGGATTCCACCCAAACCTTAAAAAAAAAAAAAAAAAGAAAATACTTGGATTTAGGGACAAAATATTAAGCCTGCAATAACATGAACTCACGAGCATCCTCACTTGCTGCACAGACAAAAGGTGCACTCACCCTGCCAACTCACCACCACCACAACCTAAAAGTAATGAATTACAACCAATGAGCTGTGCATATCTCTGCCTTAAATTCAACAGTTACTCACGAGCCTATTTAAGGCACTTAGTTTCAAGCCCTTTACAACAATCTAGCATAAAACCTCTTATAAACTTCTCCTTTCACAACCTCAAATCATAGAGTACGTAGAAGTTCAAAAAAACAAACTCAAATGTCTACTACACATATCTCCCTTGTGGTCCTTTACCTCCTCCTTTCACTAAATTCTCTTGGCATAACAATGGGTGGAAGGATCATTCCCCCCAGTGCTCCAAGTACAGTTACAAGGCCACTAGTATCAGAAGTTGAAACTTACATGAAGCCACATTTGGATCACAAAGAAAAAGTCTTCCAAGGAAGAGAGGTAAAAGGTTGCTTACCAAAAGGGTTTAGGCATAACTCAGCTCCAAGCAGATTCGTGAACTATAAGACACTAGGCTCTAGTAGCTGTTCTGGAATGCATAATTCAAAGAAACCTTAATTGATGATGTTTTGTTTTGTTGAATGCAAGAGGGTGTTTTGTTTGTATATGGTTTTTCAAGATATCATGAGTAGTTGGAAGATGAGAAAATGACGTGAGTTTTTTTACTTTGCTTATTGTGATTGATATATTGCCAATTACAATTTTGAATGGTATGCATGGAAAGGTGAAGATGTAAGTAACCTCTTCCTGTTATTATATGTATAGCCAATGCGTGAGACATTGGCCAAATACGCGAGAAAGAGGGATGATATATATTTGAGTATATTTTTTAATTTATTTCGAAATGCTAAGCTTGTAATACCAAGTCAATTATCTGCTAAAAATAGTAACCATCTAATGGAAACTCTAGACTATCGTGTACCATGGTTATATTCAATTTAGTGTTGCAGTCTAGCTCTGTCTTTACGTAGTGTAATATGTTACTTATTTCTTGTATGTGATGGTTATATATATTATTACTATCGATGCGAGTAAGTTGTCCTATCCTTGAAGTTAATTGAGATTTGGGTTGATTTGATTTCTCAAAAAGGATTCACTGTGTTTTCGAGTTATACTGTGAATCATCCCAACTCGTTCAGTATCATAGATTGTTAGAATTTTTTTTTTTTATAATTAATTATAAATACTAAAACTTTTTAACTTAAATTAATAACTTTTACCTAACATGATGATTTATTTGTGGCAATATTTTTTTAAAAAAATATATATTATGAATTGGCGTTTCGTTTCGTAAAGCAATGAAAAAATGTATTGAATTAACGGAACATGCAAGTACAAAAAGAGTTCAAGTACAAATTGCAGGGTGAATCGACAGAAAAAAAAAATCTTTAAAGTGAGTTTAAGGGTAATTTACCTGTACTAATTGTTGATGCTTTAGATATTTTATTCAGTAGATTTTATTTTCTTCCCGGATGTACCAAAAAAAATGTCAAGTAAAAAAATAAGAATATATTCATCTTTAAATCATGTAATGAATTGAGATATCAATATATTTTAATTAATTAAAAATGAATAGACCGTTATTTTTTCACTTTGCACCCAAACTCACTTTGGAGGAGTTTCATCCTGGTAAAATATATCTTAATTATATTTTTCTATTTTAAAATTGTGATTTAGCTAACATAATGTTTAAACTTAAACGTTATGTTTTATATATTAAGTTGACTCGGTCATTATCCGACTATAGCTACTAGCTAGTTGGTTTTGGATTAAAAAATATCCTCAACAAAATATCAAAACGAATTCGGATAAGCCAAACTTGTTTCAACCCATGTATACCCTATTGTGTAAAACTAGATGTGCAAAGGATTATTTGTCCATGTTGTGCAAAATTTTCTGATTGGCTTGAGGCTGATGCTACCATATGGCAAGCCAAAAATTGCTCAACCTGTTTCATACGCATGCCCTTGGAAAGCGCCAACTTGTTGGGCTATTTGACCTGCGCAGATACCCTAAAATATCACAATCAACACCAACAATTGGGTGTCTGCCTTTTTTCTCTGTCGCAAAAACCTAATTGTTGCAGATGAAACTTCAACATACAAATTATTGCCAACTACAATTATAGGAAACACATTAGTAGCTTCACTCATTCTATATATAGAAACCTAATGCAAGTAACTTCAACTTCAGGAGCAAGCATGCTTGCAAGAATGCATGACATGCTCAATTATTTTCTAAAATAAAAAGAATTCCATCCATATTATGACAATACCATATCTGAATCTTACGTTAACCAAGTAATAATTTGGGGTAGTTTAAGTAGATGAAAAGCAAAATATACTGACAGGCTTCAAAGTCTACAGACACATGATATCAGATAGACATGTGACTGAAAATCCATCACTAACAAAACCTAATTATACAGATCATCTTCATCAGCCCCACCAGCAGAAGTTGCAAAGGGGTCAGATCCAGCAGCCGCAGTTCCAGTCTCTGAAAACCTAAACTCACTTCCAAACCCCCTGGATTGCTGTAAGGTCTGAGCAAACGCCTGGTATTTTCGTATATCAGCGTCGCTGACACTCCTGCGTGCAAACTTCATCGACTCCTCAAAATGTGCAGCCTTGATCTCTGCAACTTCATCATCAATATTGTCTTCATCCATGGCCTCAGGGTTTTCGCTCTTCCTCCTCTCTCGCTCTATGTCCTGAAATAAACCAGACAGATATTTTCAGGTCAAACCTTGTGAGAAGAAATTCATTAGCTGGTATCATAAACAAAACAAAATCTTAGAAAACATCTCTGCCCCAGTGCCAAAACCAAAAGCATATACTGCTACCATTGCAACACCTCATCCAACCTAAACCGATTCATCCACATTTTATGATCCAGTGGACCTCAGTTGTCAAAGACTTGAAATTTACACATTGACAGCTTAATCAAACTAGAGTCGTTGAACATAAAAGGGGAAGAACAAATTTCTTCAATAATACATAGAATCTATAGCTTTGATCCAAACTGTGAATTTTCAACTTTTGGACTCAGATAACATGATTTGTTAAGTCAATTCTAAGTTCTAACCGTATAGAGGCACAGCAAGCACCACAGAAACACAGAACTATATAAAATTAGTAGCAAACTTTCATTAAGTCGGAAAAGATTTCAAACTGGTTATCTGAGGATGCATCCTCAAATGCTACAAGGACTAGAAGAAACAAATATCTATTGACTTAACCAAAAGCTTACCTTTTCTATGTTTTCTCTTATAGCATATTTGCATGCACGCTGGCATATCTCTGTAATATCAGCACCACTGAACCCTTGAGTATACCGAGCTAGTGCTCTCAAATCAACATCTTTCGAGATAGGTGACTTCCTCAAGCAGGCCTTGAAGATTTGATGTCGGGAATCCTCATCAGGAAGAGGAATATAGATCAATTGATCCAGACGGCCTGGCCGGAGAAGTGCTGGGTCAATGATGTCAGGTCTGTTGGTTGCCCCAATTATGAACACAGTCTTTTTAGCAGACATGCCATCCATTTCAGTCAGAAGTTGATTTAGAACTCTATCAGCAGCACCACCAGCATCCCCAACACTGCTTCCTCTCTGCAAGAATGACAGTGATGCATATATAAACACATGATGAGCAAAACAAAGAGAAGCAAACAGTTGTGAAGGTATTAAATAACATGCAAAATACTCCAGTGAATCAAGGTCATCAGAATTTTTTCCCAAGTATAAGCCATAATAAAACCATCCCAAATTCCCACAAGATACAAATATAACTCAGTTGAACGTCAACAATCATGGCTAAGTACTGTAATTAACACAGCAAACAAGGAATGTGATGTAACAAAAACAACCTGAGTGGCAATGGAGTCAAGCTCATCAAAGAAGAGGACACATGGAGCTGATTGTCTAGCCTTGTCAAAAATTTCTCGAACATTGGCTTCACTTTCACCAAACCACATAGTAAGCAATTCTGGGCCTTTCACACTGATGAAGTTAGCTTGACATTCATTAGCGATTGCTTTGGCTAACAAAGTTTTCCCACATCCTGGAGGACCATAGAAGAGGACTCCTTTTGATGGTGACATACCAAACTTCTCAAACTTTTCTGGGTGCTCGACAGGATATTGAACAGTCTGAGTCCACATAAACCAAAAAAGTTACAGATTAAAACGATATAGAAATAAGTAACCAGGTGTAATCGAGTATTAGAAAAGATTTATGACCTCTTGCAATTCACGCTTAACATTCTCAAGGCCTCCAATGTCCTCCCAGCTGACATTAGGCACCTCAACAACCTGTCAACAAAGATAATTAATTAGAAAACAAACCACAAGGAAGGGAAGTCTGATCAACTAATCCACTAATGATTTCTAAACACGAGTAAAAAAAAACTAACAGTTTCACGTAATGCTGATGGGTTGCTTGTTCCAAGTGCAGTCTGGAAATGCTCATTTGTAACTGCCATAGAATTCAGTATTTCAGCATCAATAGTCTCATCTTCCAAGTCAATGACATCCATCTTCTCCCTAATGCATTGCAAAGCAGCTTCAGTGCAAAGGGCAGCAAGGTCAGCACCAACATACCCATGAGTATCTTTTGCAATTCTCTCTAAATCAACCTACAGAGGAATACCACAAAAGTTGAGCGACAGAAAATTCAAGGACATTAAAGAAGAAAACTAAAACCAGAACCAAAGCTATTTTCATACAACCTGATTGGGTGTATGTATAAGCCTACTGTAGAAGAGATATCAAGGCAACTAAAATTTCCTAATACTGGAAATATCATTATCATAGTTAAATAGTACAGAGCTGGTGATATGAATCCATGAATAGAACCACCTTATCCACAGCCAACAACAAAGAAAACAGAACAAAATACCCACCAACAAATAAGGAAGTTAAAAAATCCTCAACTTACATCATCAGAGAGCTTCATGTTTTTGGTATGTATGCGAAGGACTTCAAGCCGACCGATTTCATCAGGAACACCAATATCAATTTCCCTATCAAATCTACCAAATCTTCTCAATGCTGGGTCAATACTATTTGGACGATTTGTAGCCCCAATAACAATAACATGAGCACGAGATTTTAATCCGTCCATAAGGGTCAAAAGTTGTGAAACAATCCTCCTTTCAACTTCACCGTGTGTCTTCTCCCGCTTGGGTGCAATAGAATCAATTTCATCAATAAAGATGATGGACGGTGCATTCTTTTCAGCTTCTTCAAATGCTTTCCTGAGATTGCTTTCACTCTCTCCAGCCAGCTTGGACATGATCTCTGGTCCATTAATACAAAAGAAGAAAGCTCCAGTTTCATTAGCAACAGCTCTTGCTATTAATGTCTTCCCAGAACCTGGAGGTCCATAAAGTAAAATTCCTTTGGGTGGTTTCACACCAATTGATTTGAAAAGTTGTGGATGCCTCAGTGGAAGCTCTACCAACTCACGAATCTGTGCCATTTGCTTCCTGACCCCACCCACGTCATCATATCCAACTTCATCCAGTCTTTCTTCATCCTCCCTTTTCAAAGGCTCTCCCTCACAGAAGATTTCAGTGTCCGGAGCAACCACACAATACTCCCCAGGATCAGTTTCGATGACCTTGAACTCCACACTTCTCATTCCTCCCCGGACAAGAAATAGATCTCCTTTTCTGACAGGACGATAAGCCTCCAAGAAATAAGCTGCAAAGAAACATTAAACTCAAAAGTTAGAATGATATATAAACACAGAAATATACATATTCCATCATGTGAAATAAATTGCCTTTAGGAAGCTGAAGATTACAAATTCTACTGATAAGTAGAGGGTCAATTTGACATGCATTGAATCATATGAAAAGGTGACATCAACAAATCCCTGGAAACTTAACTTCCCTGCACACTGTGTCCCAAGAATGTTTGGATGCATTTATAAATCAACGCAGAAAAAACATCAAGATATATAAAAGCGAGTCAATAATAACCATGAATACATAAAATAGTAAGAGCACCAGATAGAGACAATGACATGGGGTTCCAACAAAAGGAAATACGACAAAGCTACTGACTAGAATTACAAAAAAGAAAATAAAAAACAGCTGATACAATGAAATATTGCATGGCTTACTGTAAAGATTAACTCATGGAGCAAACAATCTTTACAGCAAGTACTTGAAGAGAAACTAATCAAGAAATTCCTTTAAGTATTGGAAGAGGCAACACAGTCGCAAAACATGTCAAAATTCAGTAACTAAGTATTCTCACTTAAGAGGAAACTCACAAAACAAGTCCAAATTCAATAATGAAGCATCATAACAAGTTAACAACTGAAACTGTACTCAGATAAATACTCTAACTTAGACAATATAACAAGAGCAAGGTTTCACTCACGTTTCAAGAAAGCATCAAACAGGTTGCCAGTGACACCTTCAATGGTATCATCAATAGGCAGAATGTGCACACGTTTCCCATACTTGACATCCGGGCACTGGTGAACAGACACAACATCTCCAAGTCGAACTCGCAAATTCGATCTCACAACTTTGTTCATCCTGATCTTTGGCACCTCACAGCCGTCATCAGCAAGAGCTATACAAATTGTATCCCTCCGTTTCTTGCCCTGCAATACATACAAATCAGAAACCAGCCCATAGTTTGTATGCAAGTCATTTGTTACGAGGTTTGTCATTTTTATATTATTATTATTACAAGACTTTCTTTAAAGTCAACCCGGCATGCAATACGCGGTATGACGAAATCGATGCACGATATGTATCGTTAATGAGAGAACCAAGTAACTATGAACCAGTCAAATCACACATGACTTGGTCCATGTTTTGATTTGCTTAATTTTTAGGGGAAAATTGCTTTCCTTTTTTCTCCTTTCCCAAAAGCTCTCTGAATAAGATTTTGATTATAAGCTATTTCAAAAACTAAAATAACCCAGTCCAAACAGACACCCGTGGAAGTTGCTCCAAACAAAACAAAGTAGCATAACACTTCATTGGTAACAAGCCAAAAACCCTAAAAAAATATTAGAAGTAAAACTCAAATAGAGTTTCTTTTAATGAAATTGAGTGAAACCCCACGAAGGGAAGGGTGTTGAGGAAGAGAGAGGAGGGTGAAAAATTTGACCTTGATAAGGATAGTGTCGCCACGAAAAAGCTGAAGCTTTTCCATGGTTTCAGGGTGCATGGTGACGACGGAATTGTCGTCGTTGACGGCCTCATCGACGACCAAGCGGTTCGGTGATTTCTTCCGCTCCAGAATCGCGGTGGAGAAGTCCTTCTTCCCAGATTTCCTGTTATTCAAATTCAAAACAAAAAAACTCACAGCTCAATAAGAAGAACCCTTCAGTACTCGGAAAAGAAACGTGTGATAGAGCGAGTTGACTCACGAGTCCGATGATTCGGGTTGGTGAGACATTGCTGGAATTGAAGATCAAAGCGCAGCAAAGAAACCTTTGTGTTGTGTCGATGAAAGAAATACTAAACAGAACCTTTTGTATTGTGGAACAAGTTAAAGTAGATTAGAGGAAAAGGATATAAGATTGTAAATTCAAAATGAAGTGTGTGACGAGGCGATTATATACCTACCTTGCCAACAACCTTGTTTGGCAGGGAAAAGGATTCTAGCCTGTACAGTAATTGGAACACAACCTTTTGGTGCCCAAAGTTGTAGTTGTGCTACTAGGTTGGGCTCGGCCTGTCAATTAATCTGATATGGTGATGTTGATAATGACCTATGAGGTCCAATTAAGTGGCCCAATTGATTTTCTCTTCCTTTTACTGCAAAAAGAAAGATGTTTCTCATAGTCATGTCAACGCTTGTGAAGAGAGTTGGGCTATGGTGCATCACCCATATTTTATACCACTCACTACACCATCCATGTGGCAAATTTTGGGCCAATCAAATTGTCACATAGGTTGATCAAAATTTCAAACTTTCTAGTTGTATTATACTGTAGTCAAACTATATGAATACAGTATATTGTAGTATAATATATGTACTTTTTGTATTTGCAAATTTAACTCATATTAAAATAATGTTTTTTGATTAAAAAAACTGATTATATTGCAAAATATTATTGACAACGAATATTATTTTAATTCATATTAAAATATTATTTTGTAATATAATCAGTTTTTTTAATCAAAAAACATTATTTTAATATGAGTTAAATTGGCAAATACAAAAAGTACATATATTATACTCTGAAAGGAATGAGAGAAAGCCCTGAAAATATTGATCTAAAAAATATAAAATGATACAAATGAGAAAAGTAATTCAAAGTGATTATACCTAAGCCTTTATATAGGCTAACAAACTAGTAACTGACACCTAACAAATCATATCTCTAATAGTCCCCTCTTGAGTCGGAAGTGCGACCGCAAATCCAAATTTTGGATGTACAACATGATGCAAGTGAAAAAGGATAACAATCACTAATGAAAAATTACATAGGAACAATCCGTAATCACATCGGCTAAAAAAAATGACAACGAAAGTGGTAGCGGTAGGGTGCATAACTCCTAGAAGTCCTCGACCAACTCCTCGGCCCCTTTGAACTTCTTCCAACATCTCCATGGCACTCACTCCAACGAGAATCAAGAACCCAATACGGGGACAACCATCAAATGCCAACTAGGCAACCAAAGCTTAACCACCAAGCGTAAGTCACAACTCAAGACTTAACCACTAGGCGTAAGGAAGAAACAAAGAACCAATGCTTAACCATCCATGGCGAAGCTCACATCAATGCTTAACCACCATGGATGAAGCTTACAACAACAAAGCCAAGAGGCTAAAGAGAAAAAAGAATCACCGAACTAAATCATCGAACACTTGGTGTTCACGAAAAGTGATGACAACCAAAAAATCAATATCATAAGAGCAACTTACTCCAATAGAACCATTGAACCAAAGAAAGCCAAAATCGTCTTCAAAGGGGCAAATTACAAACACCTTCCGAACTATCAACTATACTCGGAAGCCACATAACGAACCAAGCGGGGAAGCCGGATGAAGTAACTCAAAGGACAACCACGTCCCACAAGGCAATGCCAACACCAACAAAACAGATCAAAAGGAACCATAGCTCACACATCAAGAAAATCGAATATATCTTGAAGCAAAACCACTAAATCAAATTGCAGATATGAGAAATTACAGATCGCACCAAAGATGAACCAACTGATTTTGAACTCGGTTGAGAGATTGCAGATCCGAGAAATTACAAATCGCACAAGATCCATATTCTGGACGAAACATTCCGCCAAGAACAAGATCCATTTCATTGTTCACAAATAAAAGAAACGAATCGCAATTCTCCCAGACCGTTCTCTGAGAAACAGCAGTCGGAGGTCCAAGGCGACAGTGGCGGCAACAGAACTCGCCGAGAATCGACGGGTAAAAATCTGCGGTGAAGAACCCTAGGGCGGAGAAGAAGAAGTGAAAATCAGATCTCGAAACCAAGAAAATATCGTAAATCACAAGAGCAGAGCAGAGCTACAAATCGGCACCGGAAAATACCATTTCCAGCCAAATCGAAACTGAAAGAGATGATTTGAGAGAGAAACTATGTGTATCGGTGAGAACGATCGAAACTGAAAAGGAGATCAAAGCAGAAAATCGATGCCAGATCTGAAAGAAAAATAAGAAAAGACGGCAAAACACGAATGGAAGAAAACGGAAATGGATTTTCTCTGGAAAGTCTAAAAAAGAAAATAATCTAAGAAAAGGAAAACGAGATTGCAACGGAATCAGAGCCTTCAAGGTGGATGGTATGGCTCTGATACCATGTTACAAAACATGGCATCCATGGAAAGGAATGAGAGAAAGCTCTGAAAATGTATTGATCTAAAGAATATAAAATGATACAAATGAGAAAAGTAATTCAAAGTGATTATACCTAAGCCTTTATATAGGCTAACAAACTAGTAACTAACACCTAACAAATCCTATCTCTAATATATGTACCTTTTGTATTTGCAAATTTAACTCATATTAAAATAATATTTTTTGATTAAAAAAAACTGATTATATTGCAAGATATTATTGACAACGAACATTATTTTAATTCATATTAAAATATTATTTTGTAATATAATCAGTTTTTTAATCAAAAAACATTATTTTAGTATGTGTTAAATTTGCGTATACAAATAGTACATTTACTATACTACAATATATTGTATTCATATATTTGACTATAATAGAAATACAACTAGAAAGTTTGAAATTTTGACCAAACCCATGTGGTAATTTGATTGGTCCAAAATTTGTCACATATGGGTGGTATAGTGGGTGGTGCAAAATACGGGTGCTGTATTTTAACCCAATCCTTGTGAAGATATATTGATCAAAGATTAAACAAAAAAAACAAGGTCTTTTGTTATAAATAAATAAATAAAATTTAAAACCTAGGCATCCCATAGATATTATTATGAGATTAAACTCTGAAATGTTATAAGACTCTCTTGACATTTGTCTTATCCAATATTTGAACTTTAACCTTATAAATAAAATTACTACTGAAATATGCTTTCAAATTTATTCCTTCCTTTGTTGTCACTTTTTACTACTGGACCTGATCCTTAATTATTTGTAAAGGGAAAGAAAAATATGAATTTTTTTTATAAGTTAAATTAGCTTGAAAAATCTTTATGTGAAATCGATTGACCCCTTTTAAGTTGGTTTAATTACACTCAATGTCTCCGTGCTTGTTTGTTTCACAGTTGGGAAGGGAGAGAACTCCGTTAGGCGAAATCTTCTATCATGAAGCTTTGAAAAAAAGTGCATCTGAAAGTGTGTTTTTCCATTTGCGTCGGGAACAATTTAAAACAGACAAGCAATCTCTTGTTTCAAATGTAACACTCACCTGACTTTTTAGAAAAAATTAGTATATAAAAAAAATTGTCCGGAGGGTCTTTGACCCCGCCTCGATGTCCATAATCTTTGATCCTGACTAATTTGGAATGCGGTCGGGAGGTAAGTAAAGCCTGATCAAGAGTTATTGCTGTCAATGATCGAACTCGTGCAAAACACGAACCATTGAAAATTAGTATAATTTCAATATTATTCTTTAGGGAGGCAAATATAATTATAACATAAAACTCAAAGAGGTTGATGTAATTTTTGAAACAATAAGAATATTAGATGTAATTAAATCAAACTTCAAAAAAATGTTAATATAATTTTCCCATAATCTATTATCATTTTCGAGAGAATTTTGTTATATCCTCTACGGCTCTACTAATCCTCCAACTACTATATTAAAAAACAGTTAATTAAAAAAATAATGTATTCAATGTTTTGAAAATGTAAAAAATATCCAATAATTTCTTTATTTATAAAATACGAGGATGAGTATTTAGAATCATTATTTTCAGGGGGAAAAATCATTCTTTTCTAAATGCTACCCGTATTTATGATATATGTCCATGTTTCCATTTTTCATGTCCAACAACCATTCTCAGTCGTCATCAATTTTCCTTCTGCTTTGTTTGGTTTGAGAAAGAAAATTATGAGGGAGAAAAATGGAAAGAAAAAATCAAAGTAAAAAGAAAAAGACGAGAAAACAATAGATTTGATGGGTTGTTTGGTACGAGAAAAAATGAAAAGAAAGAAATGTAAAACTCTCTCCGCTTGTTTGTTAGAAGAGAAAATGAAAAGAAAGAAAATAATTTTTTTATTAAATAGACAATTTTAACACCTAATATATTTTTATTATATTTTTTATTTAAATTTTTTATATTTTATATATTAAATAGAGCATATAAAATTTTATTATTATATGTAACACACAAGTTTGTAATAAATGATAGATATTTAGAATATGTAAATATTTCTATCGATTTATATATATATATATATATATATATATTATTCGTTTTTAATAAAATTCTTTATTAATATCTTATAATACGATAGTACGATGTTGACATTTTTTAATGGGAAAAAAATATCTAAATCTATATGAAAATGAGAAACTAAATAGCGGTGGTCTAAAATAAAAATCTCAATCATAAACCTCTTCATCATTATCAATTTCATGAAATTAGAAAGTAATTAAAAAAAAAAAGGAACCTCAGCATCACAGACAATCAATTTGGAGGGAGAAAGACTATTGAAGAGAGAAAGGCGCGAGGGATGTGTGGAAAAAAGAAAATACAAGGTGATAGGATAATTGACTATGTATCTAGCAAATACATAATTGACTATTAAATAGATGCAAAAGTGTTGCTAAAGTGGAGCAAAAGTATGTGATATACGTTTGTAAGAAATAAATTAGGGTTAAAAATTTGATAATAATAAATTACATGAAAACTAGGAAGGAACTCAGAGGCAAATTAGTTGTGTTAGGGCCTTTGGCAACTTTTCCTTTAGCGGACTTCCTTGCAGGTTTGGTGGCTCCGCCACCTTTGTTATTTACAACTAGAGCTGGGTATACGGACCGGTCCGGTCCGTTTAAGTCCGGTCCGCATTGGTCCGCATTGAAACGGATCGGACCGGACGGGTCCGCGTTATAAATGGACATAAAAAAACTGAGTCCGCGTCCGATCCGCGTAGTCCGCGGACTAAACGGACTGGTCCATGGATTCATCAACAATTTTGTGTTGCAAACATCAATAAATTCCTACTTTAGTGCAGGCCTTGCAGATTTCGTGACCCATCATAAGCACAAGCCCAAATGTGACCAACAACAATGTCTCAGACTCTCAGCACATTAAAATGTTCAAGAAATATAATAAATTAAATTAAATTAAAAGATCCAAAAAAGAATATCTAAAAGCATCAGGTTCATCTTCACCCTCACCAAAGGCAAAGCTTCGTCCCGCCATCGTGAAATCTACTTCGGCAAAGCACATCACGCCACCACTGCAATCCACAAGCAAATCTTTCTATTACCAAGGGAACCATCATCGTGAATGGCCACCCTCATGCCGCCATAACCCAGTGATCTCGGTGTTGTCGTGACTCAGCCATCGATGAGCCACACATACCTTGCTGAGATTCGCGGTGGAGCTTGCAGAGATTCGCGCTGAGGTTGGGGCGTGGGTGAGTGAGAGGAGAGGAGAGCGGTGGGGCTGGTTAGGGCGCAAATGGAATGTGCTGCAGTTGCAGTGTGTATGGGCGGCAAGCAGAGTGGCTGAGAGTGAGTGATTGAGAAGATGGGTGTCTGATTAGGGTGAGACTGAAGGGTGAAGCAGAAGTGGTCTTGGAGCGCAGAGTAGTTTAGGGTTAGAGTCTTAGAGATGGGTTAGTTTTCGTGACTGTCTGAGGAGAAGTGGTCTTGGGCCTCTTGGCCCAACATGCATTCCTTTTTTTTTTTTTAAACAGACCCGGTCCGCGGATTCGCGGACCGAGTCCGTTAAGCCCACGGGCTAAACGGACCGGACCCAAAAAGCCCGCATTTTTTTGGACTCGTATTTTAGGGTGTCCAAGTCCGCGCGGACTGCGGGTTTAACGGACTGTCCGTGGACCCGAGTCCAAATACCCACCTCTATTTACAACAAGTCTGAAATCGAAACCAACAAAAAAACCAATGAATAAAATCCAAAATATCACTTTCTCAATTTCCAGACCTCATATCTGAAGAGTTCTCATGCGATGCTTTATTATTATTATTATTATTATTATTATTATTATTATTATTATTATTATTATTATTATTATTATTATTATTGTTGCTTGGTATTGGTATTGGCATAACCGTATACGTGAGTCGGGATGAAGAAATTGAAATTAATTGGATGAAAATAAATATATGAATGAAATTGTACTCACATGGCACTAACTCTCTTAGATTTGGTCTTGATCTCCCACCTTTCATGATGAAATTGAAAGCTACTGTTGCAATTGAAGAAATTGGATGAGTGTTGCTTTGAAGCGTGAAAGAATATGAAAAATTGAACAAAAATGTGCCGTGGCTGGGTGCTTACCACACAGCAAAGAGTTAGGGTTTCGTTGGGATGGGTAGGGCCTTGGATATTTGTGAAAAAGCAAGACATTTTTAGTGATAGATTGCATACCTATTATCTAAGACGATAGTGTATCAAAGATGGGTTAAGGGATATAACCAGTGTTGGTGCCTCTAGGTGAAAACTGGATGAGTGATGACGTGGTGAGTGGTCTCATTGTTTGGTCTTTAGAAAATATGTGGGGTCGTCTAGTGAAATATTGAACCGCTCACCTCGTTTCCCAGTGTGAGGGTATGAAGTTTCCTTCTTAAACCCACCGACTATATCAAATAATCATAGGCATTTGTCATGAGACCTCCATTACAACCACTTGTCATGGGCTACCTTTTGTGTTATGTCATTGTTGGTTAGACAATGACTTAGTCTACAAGTCGTTGTTCGCCGAGATCGAGGAGTTTGACGGTGGCAATAAAATTGACTCCTGTATAATATTCCTTATTCCTTATGCATGCACCAATGCTTTTGTAGCAAAGTACTTCAAGGAAAATGAGATTCACGTGTATGGGAGATTAGAGTAATGGTTCAACGCCTTCGTCTAGTGGTGCAACAATGATTCAAAGCTTGCCTCGAAACACTTTGTAGACGAAAAATAATTGCTTGATTTCATCCCTGATGTGTTTGTTTTAAGGAAGTCATACATATGAGATAAGACTTCCTTATGATTTTTTAAAATCTCATGCAAGTTATCATATTGATGTAGGTTGTCATCACATATATGACTTGCTTTATTTTAAAAAAATTGCAAATGAATGACTCGTAGATATAATACATGACTTGTATTAAAATAATATTTTGTCATTCGCATATACAACTTTACCTTATAAAAATCATACTCTCCAAATACGACTTACACCCTTTACGTAAATATATATTTTTGGACTGAAATCAACTAATTTCATTTCAATAGCAATGTCAGAAGCAATACAATCAGGAATAACATTAAAAAAAAAAACATGATGAGTAGGATAACCAGCAGACGCCCTAGTTTGAGAATTTCTAACTTAAATTACGCCCTGTAGGTAAATATTTTTTAAATTGCACTAGTTTGGGGATTTCTAACTTAAATTACACCTGATAGGTGAAAAAGCCGTTACCAGTTGGTTTGGACTTAGGACATATAAATATTCAAATCAATTAAGATAAGGTTTTAATTGTTCTGTTTTATTCAAATTCAAACTAAATAAAGGTACTCCAAAGTGGTTGGTCGTCGTCAAAATCCAAAAGTTTTAAGTTGCAGTGGTAGTGTAAATATCTATAAGGTTAGAGGTTTGGTTGATTCCAAGCAATCATCATAAGATAAAATCAACACAAATAGGTTGATTCAAAGCAATCATCATAAGATAAAAGCAACACAAATAGACACTTACAGCTACAGCAGAGACTGCTTTGTTGTCAGGATATTTTTGGTTGAACCCCTTCATAAACTCCTCCCTTTAATAACCACACGAGTTTAAGAAAATACAAAAAATAAATAAATTACACAAAACAGGAAGAATAATTGGCTATCTATCTAGCAAATACCTAATTGATTATTAAATAGATGCTAAGGTGAAGCAAAAACATGCGACATACCTTTGTAAGAAATAAATTTAGGTTAACAAATTGATAATGATAAATTACATGAAAACAAGGAATGAACTCAGAGGAAACTTAGGCTTGTTAGGGCCTTTGACGGCTTTTCCTTTAGTTGGTTTCCTTGCAGGTTTAGTGGCTCCGTCACCTCTGTTATTCATAGCAAGTTTGAAATCGAAAACAACGAAAAAAACCAATGAATGAAATCCAAAATATCACTTTTTCAATTTCAGATCTCATATCTGATGAGTTCTTATACAATCATTAATCCTTTGTTGTTGTTGTTGTTGTTGGCATAGCCGTATGTGCGAGTCGAGATGAAGAAGTTGAAATTAATTGGATGAAAATAAATATATTAATGGAATTGTACTCACATGGTCCATGGCATCGACTCTCTTAGATTTGGTTTTCGATTTCCCACCTTTCATGATCAAATTGAATGCTGCAATTGCAATTGAAGAAATTGGATGAATATTGCTTTGAAGCGTGAGAGAATAAGAAAAATTGAACAGAAATGCAACGTGGTTGGGTGCTTACCACACAAGGAAGGGAGTTAGGGTTTTCGTTGGGATGGGTATGGCCTTAGATATTTGTGAAAAAGCAAGAGATTTTATTGAGGCATGTTTTGGGTAAATTGATATTCAAAATCAATTACATGCGAAAATGAAATAAAAGTAGGGGTTTAGGCAAGATTTAAAAATTTGATGCCATGTCAAGAATCCATGCCTCCTATTTTTATTCGCAGCCTTCTTTTCAAGCTATCTATCTCCGGGAATCGGCGGGGCTATCACCGGCTTTTTTACCCATTAAGTATAATTTTTTTGAGGGAAGATGTAATTTGAGTTGGAAATTCCCAAACTAGTGTAATTTAAAAAATATTTACCTGCAGGATGTAAGTTGTATGCAGAGAGTACGACTTTTGAAATGGAAATTGTACATGTGAATGATGAAATACTATTTTAATACAAGTCGTGTATTGCACGACTCACTATTCATTTGTTAATTTTTTTTACAAAAAAAATAAGATAAGTCGTATATGATGCTTACGACTTGCTTGCTTTTTTTTGTACTTTTGTTGAAATGGAAGTCGTGGACGTCAAGTGTGACCTTCCCATTTGATATTTTAAAAAATGGTAGGATATTCCCTATTGTAGAGTACGACTTCTGAGCACATATTTTTCTTTTCATTTTTTTTTAAAAAAGCTACGAACATGCAACGATCTTATATTATATAAAGTGGAGAGTTTAATATCTGTAAAGTTAGAGGTTCGGTTGATTCCAAGCAATCGTCATAAGATAAGAGCAACATAAGTAGAAACTTACGATTCATGAGAGACTCGTTTTTGTCAGGACATTTTTTGTTGAATCCCTTCATAAACTCCTTCCTTTAGTAACCACACGAGTTTAATAAAATACAATAAATAAATAAATTACACAAAACAGGAAGAATAGTTGGGTATCTATCTAGCAAAAACCTAATTGACTATTAAATAGTTACTAAGGAGAAGCAAAAATATGTGATATACCTTTGTAAGAAATAAATCTGGGTTAAAATTTTGATAATGACAAATTACATGAAAACAAGGGATGAACTCAGAGGAAACTTAGGCTTGTGATGGCCTTTGGCGACTTTTCCTTTAGTTGGCATCCTTGCAGCTTTGGTGGCTCCGCCACCTCTCTTATTCATAGCAAGTTTGAAATCGAAAACAACGAAAAAAACCAATAAATAAAATCCAAAATATCAGTTTCCCAATTTCCAAATCTCTCCTGTCAAAAAAAATTTCCAGATCTCATATCTAAAGAGTTCTTCTTTATTATTGTTGTTGTTGTTTGGTGTTGGTATTGGCATAACCGTATATGCGAGTCGAGATGAAGTTGAAATTAATTGGATGAAAATAAATATATGAATGAAATTGTACTCACATGGCATCGACTCTCTTAGATTTGGTTTTGGATTTCCCACCTTTCATGATGAAATTGAACGCTGCAGTTGCAATTGAAGAAATTGGATGAATATTGCTTTGAAGCGTGAAAGAATAAGAAAAATTGAACAAAAATTCATCGTAGTTGGTTGCTTACCACACAGAGAAGGGAATTAGGGTTTCGTTGGGATGGGTATGGCCAGGGACGGAGCCATGTGTTAGCCTAGGATGGCCAAGGCCCTCCCGAATTTTTAAATTTTTTAGAATATTAATAATATTAGATTCCTAAATTGTGTCATTTATTGGTAAAAAATACAAAAGTAAAAGTCTATTCTCTTGTATATAGAGTGGTAATTATCATTCTCGCACTTTTTGGTTTCTACATGTACTAATAGCAATATTTTTTAGCTATGAATATAGTCAAGAATACACTTCGTAATAAGATGAAAGATGATTTTTTTATTGATTGCTTGATAATGTGCATTGAAAAGAAATTTTTTGAATAGTTTAGTGTAAATTTAATTATAGATGATTTTCGTGACATGTAGAAGAAGCGTTCATGTTTTGATAGATCACTAATATAATTAACATTTTGAAACATATAATTACGAACTTTTTTTTTATGAAATTTGATGTATATATATTTGTTAGATGGCCCTTCCAGTTATTCAAGTCTGACTCCGTCCCTGGGTATGGCCTTGGATATTTGTGAAAAAACAAGAGATTTTATTGAGGCATTTTGTGGATTAATTGAAATTCAAAATCAAGTGCATGCGAAATGAAATAAAAGCAGGGGTTTAGGCAAGATTTAAAAATTTGATGCCATGTCAAGAATCCATGCCTCCCATTTTTATTGGCAGCCTTGTTTTCAAGCTATCTATCTCCGGGAATCGGCAGGGCTATCGGTGGCTTTTTACCCATTAGGTATAATTTGAGTTGGAAATTCCTAAACTAGTGTAATTTAAAAAACTAGTTACATGCAGATGTAAGCTGTATGCAGGGAGTACGACTTTTGAAAGTGAAATTGTACATGTGAATAACGAAATAATAGTTTAAGACAAGTCATGTATTGTAACCATGACTCATTATTCATTTGTTAATTGTTTTTTTACAAAAAATAAGGTAAGTCGTATATGACGCTTACGATTTGCATGATTTTTTTTTTTACATTTGTTAGAATGGAAGTCGTGGACGTCAAGTGTGACCTTCCCATTTGATATTTAAAAAAATTGTACGATATTTGTTATCGTAAAGTACAACTTCTAAAGTAAAGAGGTATTTTTCTTGCAAACCCAACACTGTTATAAAGTGGAGAGGTATTTTTCTTGAAAACCTAACTCCCTCTGCTTTGCAAAAACTCGAGCATAGTGTTCATAATGCATTTTATTTGTGCTCTCCAGGGTTTTGCTACGTATTAGGTCATGGGCTTTTCCCTCCACTTTTACATTAATGGGATTCATTGCCTAATCTCATACTTTCTACAATATAGCATTATGGGCTTTTTCTAGGGTGAGGGTGTCTCACCGTGAGTGACCAAAATTGACCTATTATACCCGGAAAGTTATGCATCCTTCTCTCTCATTCTCTTTATTTTCTTCCTCGTCACCGGACTCATCACCGTTCATCACCGAGTCATCTCTTCCTCCTCGCCCGCTACCTCTCGGCCTCCCTCACCAACACAAGTCCTATCTCACCAACACAGAACCGTTCACCCACACAGTTTATTATCAAAAAAATTATCTTTTTGGCTTTTGAACTGTGATCTCTCGCTTCGGTGCTTAATTTTCCATATAGGTATTTTCATCACCAACATTTCATCTTTTCTTTCATGTAGAAACTTGGTAGGGTCTTTCATCCAACTACGCATGTGTGATGGATTTGGGTGTGGATTTCCATACTACAACTAGCTATCCTAACTATAATCAATTCACATCTGCAAAACTGCACTGGAAGTCGAAGTTTATTTCCCTCATTCAAAAGAGACAAAGAGACCAAATAAAAATGGAAACTACAAGATATGAATGCAAGAAATTTAAATTCCCATTTACATCTTCCAGCAATTTATGGGTTTCGCCATCATAATCTGAGTTCATAGAAAATATTGCAGACACAAATTCTTCATTCGAAGTATGATCCTTCAAGATATTCTCCCTGCTCTCAATAAAAAAAAACAGACTTCATTTTTAAAGAAATGATCAGGACAAAAAAAAAATGAACAGATGCATCATAAGAGAAGAGAAGAAGACAGGGAGGAGGAGAAGAGAGAAAAAAAAGGAGATGCCAATGCCGCGCCGCATCCGTTCCATCGCCACGCCGATGCCGTCCTATACGGCTCCTCTTTCCCTCTCGCTCGCGAACGCAGCTCTACCCGCCGCCATGCACGGCCCTTCTCCGCGACGCCTTGTCTGCTGGTGGCCGGGAGGCTTGGCCACCCTCCCGCTGGAGTATAGAAATCCACACCAAAATTGGATCATCAAATTCACCACCCGTGGGACACGCACCGCCATACACGATAGGCGATATGTGCGATCACGAGCACCACAAGATTGTGTTGGCAGTAGGGGACCGGGGGCTCAACCTAGCAAAGGAGAGTGACTACAAGCTTCTGTTGGGTAACACGACAAGGTTTGCAGTTGTCGGTGCACAACCGCCATAACCCAGCATGAAGGTTTAGGGGCGTGAGACCTGAACCAATAATTTGATGAACCCGAAAATCTGAACTGAACCAATTAAATTGGTTTGTATTTTTTTGTGTTAGGGTCCGAACTGAACCAAACCAAACCCAATGATCATTGGTTCAGTTATTAGGTTCAAGGATTTTGGAAATGAACAAATTACTATATTTTAATATTTATATATATATATACTAATATTTAATAATTATTATATTTCTATATTTATATAGAATTTAATAGTTTAGTATTTTAATATTTTTTATTTATATATATTTATATATATATATATATTAATATTTTCGGGTCTGAACCGAACCAATTTTGATTGGCTCGGCTTTTATATTATTTTATTGTTGACATTTTAAAGTTTATATATATATATATTAAAATGTTTTTAGCACTAGGATTTTTTGCCATTTTTTAATTTGTTTTTAGAAAATTTTATTTAAAAAAATAAATAATTTTTTTAAAATTTTTTGTTTTAAAAACTTTATTTTTTATTAAGTTTTTAAAAATTTTAAATTTTTGTTTTAATTTTTTTTAGTTTTAAATTTTTTTTTACTTTTTCCTTGATTTTTTAATTTTTTTTCCTAATAAATTTTTTTTTTGCTAATTTTTTTTTTTAAATTTATTTCTATACACTGACAGTGTAATGTTTTTTTACACTATGAACAAATCATAATTTGACAAACAATAAACGTAGAGTTATCATGATCTTAATGTTTTAATTTTTATATACTTATATTTTAATGTGTATATAATTTTTTTTTATTTTTTTTATTTATATTTGTATTTTTTAAAATTTTCTTGTTCGAACCGAATCAAACCAAACCAATTTTAATAGGTTCAGATATTGTTATTTATTTTTTAAAGTTTATAATTTTTTTTGTTTTTAAATATTTTTAGTTAGTAAAGGTAGCAAAGCTACCCTGTTCTTCGAAAAAGTTTAGGGTCGTATGACTCGAACCAATAATTCGATGAATTTGAAAATCCGAACCAACCAATTAAATTGGTTCGTTTTTTTTCTTTTTTATGCATGGCTCCAAATTGAACCAAACCCAATGGTCATTAATTCGGTTATTTTGGAACCGAACCAATTACTATATTTTAATATTCAACATGAACATCACTTTATCAATTAACAATTTTTCTTCCACTGTTCCTGTAACAGTAGAAGGAGTTGTCAATTGATAGAGTATTTAAGATTATTTAAATTTATTTGTTTATTTTTAAAACATATATTCTTTATAATATTTTTTAAAAATTTATTTTTTCCGAATTAGTTATTTTCTAATTTACTTTTTTAAAATGTTTATTTTATAATTGATTTTTTAAAATATTTTTGTTTTATAATTAATTTAATTTTTATATTTTTTTCTAATTTTTATTTTCCTAATTTTTTAAAATATTTTATATACTTTTTCTAATTTATTTTTCCTAATTTACTGTTTTTTATAATTTTTTAATATATTTTTTTCCTAATTTGTTTATAAATATATATTTTATACTAATTAATTTATATTTTTTTATAATTAAATTTTTTAATAATTTTTTTAAATCTATGTTTTCCTAATTATTTTTTTCATAATTTGTTTTAAATATTTTTTTTCATAATTGTTTTTTCTAATTCGTTTTCATTTATTTTTTAAATTTTTTTTTATAATTTGTTTTACGCTATCATTAATCTTTTAAAAAAAAATCTAATAATTTTTTTTGCTAATACTTTTTTTTTTAATATATTTGTATCAACTTACAATGTAAAGTTTTTTTACACTGTCAATCAATCATAAATTTGCAAACGGTAAAAGTAAGTTGTTGTGTTCTTGATATTTTAATTTTTATATACTTATATTTTAGTGTATATATAATTTAATAGTTATATATTTAATATTTATTATTTTTTTATATTTTATATTTATATATATATATATATATATATATATATTTTAATATTTTTCGATTCGAATCGACTCAAACCAAACCAATTTTAATTGGTTCGGATATTGTTAATGACTTTTTAAAGTTTATAATTTTTTTGGTTTTTAAATATTTTTAGCCAGGAAAGGTAGCAAAGCTACTGTGTTCTTGGAAAAAGTTTAGGATCGCAAGACTCGAACCAATAATTCGATGAATTTGATAATCCGAACCAACAAATTAAATTGGTTCTTTTTTTTTTCTTTTTTGTGCACGTCTCAGAATTGAACCAAACCCAATGGTCATTAATTCGGTTATTTTGGAATCGAACCAATTATTATATTTATATATATATATTCAATATATATATCACTTTATCAATTAACAATTTTTCTTCTACTGTTCCTGTATCAGAAGAAACAGTTGTCAACTGGTGGATTATTTTGGATTATTTAAAATTATTATTATTTTTAAACATATATTTTTTATATATTTTTTTAAAAAATTATTTTTTTCCTGAATTAGTTATTTTCTAATTTACTTTTTTTAAATGTTTATTTTATAATTGATTTTTTTAAAATATTTTTGTTTTCAAATTAATTTTATTTTTCTAATTTTTTTATTTTTATTTTCCTAATTTTTTAAATATTTTTTATATACTTTTTTCTACCTTTTGTTTTCCTAATTTACTTTGTTTTAATTTTTTAAATATTTTTTTCTTATTTTTTAAAATTTATATCTTTTATAATTAATTTATATTTTTTTATAATTAATTCTATTTATCTAATTTTTAAAAATCTATATTTTCCTAATTATTTTTCGTTTAATTTTTTTCTAATTAACTTTTTATTTTTTCTTTTTCCTTTTAAAATATTTTTTTATAATTACCTTTTTAAATTTTTTTTACGTTTTCCTTAATTTTTAAAAATTTTTTTGCTAATACTTTTTTTAGAATATATTTGTATAAACTGATAGTGTAAAGTATTTTTACACTGTCAACCAATCATAAATTGATAAACAGTAAAAGTAGAGTTGTCGTGTTCTTGATGTTTTAATTTTTATATACTTATATTTTAAGGTATATATAATTTAGTAGTTTAAAATTTAAAATTTTATATATTTTTTATTTATATATATTTTAATATCTTCCGATTCAAATCGAGTCAAACCAAACCAATTTTAATTGGTTCGATTATTGTTATTGACTTTTTAAAGTTTATAATTTTTTTTTGTTTTTAAACATTTTAAGCCAATAAAGATAGCAAAGCTACCCTGTTATTCGAAAAAGTTTAGGGTCGTAAGACTCGAACCAATAATTCCATGAATTTAAAAATCTGAACCAACCAATTAAATTGGTTCTTTTTTTTCTTTTTTATGCACGATTCCGAATTGAACCAAACCCAATTGTCATTAATTCGGTTATTTTGGAACCGAACCAATTACTATATTTTAATATTTATATATATTTTAAGATTCAATATGTATATCACTTTATCAATTAACAACTTTTCTTCTATTGTTCCTGTAACAGTAAAAAGAGTTGTCAACTAGTGGATTATTTTGGTTTATTTAAATTTATTTATTTTCTAAACATATATTCTTTATAATAATTTTTTAAAAAATTATTTTTTATGACTCCGAATTGAACCAAACCCAATGGTCATTAATTCTATTATTTTTGAACCAAACCAAATACGATATTTTAATATTTATATATATTTTAGTATTCGATATGTATATCACTTTATCAATTAACAACTTTTCTTCTACCGTTCCTGTAACAGTAGAAGGAGTTGTCAACTGGTGGATTATTTTGGATTATTTAAATTTATTTATTTATGTATTAAACATATATTCTTTTTTATTATTTTTTATAATTTATTTTTTCCCCCGAATTAGTTTTTTTCTAATTTATTTTTTTTAAAATGTTTATTTTTATAATTTATTTTTTGTAAAATATTTTATTTTTCTAATTAATTTTATTTTCCTAATTTTTTTGAATATTTTTTTATAATTATTATTTTCCTATTTTTTAAAAATATTTTTTTATATACTTTTCTAATATTTTTTAATTTTTCCCTAATTATATTTTTTTTCTAATTTACTTTTTTATTTTTATAATATCTATATTGACATAAATAGAGGCAGAGCTATTCATATTTTGTATTTTTCTTTCTATATCATTGTCTTTGTTTTTTCTATTTTAAATAATAAATCTATATCTATACTAATTAATAAGGGGAAATGCTCATTTTAATGTAGCACAATGGTGCAAGCCACATTTCAAGTGGTGAAATTTTTTTATTTTTTATTTTATTTTCTTAAATTTATATATTTTTTTGTTTTATAATATTTACAAACCGATAAAGGTACAATGTTTTGGGAGTCAAACACGACAATCTCTGAATTGACATAAATAGAGGTAGAGCTATTCATATTTTCTAATCTATTTTTTTCTACATCCTTGCCTTTGTTTTTTCTATTTTAAATAATAAATCTATATCTATACTAATTAATAAGGGGAATTGATGATTTTCTAATAAAGTGACACGTGTCAGCACCACATGATTTAAGATGATTAGTTGATCATCAGTAATAATCAAAGAGGAACACTTAACACATAGTGTTACATTAGGTATTGTAATATCATTTTAAAATAAACATAATATCCAGTTTTTTGCACTCAAGTTATAGATAAAATTGTTTCAAGGTTTTTATTGATCACTTCTGTCTATAAATAAAAAGCCTTGGAGATGAATGAGTACCACCATTATGGGTGAGAAGGAAATATTGAAAGCAATGTGTGAAATAAGTCAAAAAAATGTTTAACATAGTGGACTTAATTCGGGATAAAGAAAAAAAAAGTTTCGCACATATAGAGACACAATTCAAGTTATTAATGATAACAATGCTATCAATAATAATAGTAATTGATGACCCGTGCATCGCACGGATGCAAAAAATACTAGTTAGTTCTAAAGGTTGAAAGAAATGTCAGAAAGTCATCATGTGAAACTAAAAACATATTTAACACTTTAAAGTAATTATAAAATCAATACAATTTAACAATTGTCAAGTCTGTTACATGAACTTTTGACAAGGGTGATCTCTTACTTGTGAGGTGTCATCATGTAATTTTTTTGGGTTTTTTCTTTTTTTTTTTTTATAAAAAAACTTAATTACTTAAATTGTTTACATATATTATTATTATTACTAGTGTAATATACCCATACAACACTAATAAATTTTTCATTAAATTGATTTCTTGTTAATGATTAATAATAGTCAGACAATGGAGATAGAAAATTATATTTTATAGAAAAGACACAATAGGGATCTGTTTATTACGGATTATAAAAAATAATTTTCATATTTTATAAAAAATGATTATTATTATTATTATTATTATTATAAAAGTTGCAAATGTTGAAGAAGCTCAAAGGTGGGTCCCTACAGCGGAATAAGAGACAACGTAGGGAAGAAGCTTCAGATGGTTGCACCTTTTGTTTGAGAGGGGATACACGCACTTTAAATCCCTTTAACTTGTTATCATACAACTCGAATATTTGCTTAGACCACTCATCATTAGTGTCTAGGTTCTATTGTTTATCAACCACCAAATAAATATATGGCTGATCAAATCACAAATTCAGTGCATGGTTTGATCATGGCATATATCCATTCCAAACCCCCCTATATAAAAAAACGCAAGTTATTAAACTCTGGAAGTAAGAGCTATTAAAATATCAAAATATTTAAATACAGATCAAAACGAATAAGTAGATTAAATTTACTCATCACATGGACTTGTTACTTGAATTGTGCATTCACTAATATCTATGAAACTATTTTTTTACTTTCACTGTCAATGAGCATCAGAATCATAAGCCAATCATATTTTTTGTTCAAAATTTTACAATCAATGAGCTATGTAGACGTGTATATATAATGGTAAGTCCAAAAAGCTTTTACCTTAAGATCCTTTCTCAAATAAACTTTTTGCTGCAAAGGATAAGCATGTTAAGCAGAAATTCCTGTTCAGAAGCTATGTGGGATCACTTGTCTTGCCCATAGCACAGATCTTCCTTGAGTAAGCTAAGTATATAGAAGCTCACAATGTACTGACTCCGTAGTCCTTATCCATATTTATTGGAAGGATAAAGGTCTTCTAGTGTGGGATTACAAGTCTTTCCAGAATGCCTCTTTCCGAATAGGCATAGCTACTGTACAACCATGTCACGCCTTTAGTACTTACCACTAGTCTTCTTAACAAAAAAAAAATTATTCTTTAACATATTAATGCTAAGGGATAAAACAGTTTATCATGATAATATGAGCTATTATGAAGGCCAAATTATAGGACACAATGACAGGAAGATAAAATAGCTTCATGTTATGTCAGACCATTATCAATCAAACCGCAATAACTAACAGCACAAAACTGATGATTTATGACAATGCTAAACATTCAAGTAGCGAAATAGAGAAACGCTCCCAAATATTTCATCCACTCAGCATCCCCAAAGTTCTCACCTCTGATTAGCATGCAGTGGTGATTAGTATTCAGGAGAAAACAAAATATGCGGTGGTGATGGACATTGTAAACTCTTCTCACAGCTATGAAACTGGAGGGACATCAAACAGTGAGTTCTGTAATTAAGATGTCAGCATTGTAAGATTTAGTTATTTCATATTCATTTAAAATTATCAATAAAATTAGTTTTCTAAAAGGCCATCAAATAAAAAGTTTCAGTTCCTTTATTTTTTGATCACCAGTTCTTGATTTCTTTCTGAAGTCTTTTACTTTAATTTTTGTGTATGAGTAATCCAATGAGAATAGCAGACAACCTAAAAACAACAGAGAACAATGAATCATGCACGACTTATAATATGTTGAAGGTACAACCGTACAACCAATCATTCATCATTTTATTAGCTCATTAGCTCGTGAAATTTGGTTAAGTTAAAAATGTGTATAGCAACCAACCATGCCAAAATATCTTAGGTCTGGTTTCACCACTACAATGTATCTCAAATGCTTTCTCCATTCCCATTTGATTAAATAGCAATATCCTACCTTCTCTTTCTCTTCCCCATTTAGAGCCATTAAACTCATTATTTAAATAGCTCATACTGAACTTAGCATTATTGGTAAATAATTTTGGGAGGCATGTGGCCTTCGCACTCTAAATAACATAAAGAGTTATGACAGTAAACTCACAAAAAAATAGTGAATGATTCAATTATAAATTTGAATATAAAAAGAATTGATGAACTAAAGCACATAAAACATAAACTAATTTCATTCACTTTAATACCAAATTACAAAGGGTATTATAATACCTTGTTATTCTTTGTTGCTGCCTAGCCATTGGCCAACAATTGGGGGCAAAGGGTCCTGTCAGAAAAAGAAAAAAAAAGGGAAAAGAAAGAAAGAGATTTAGGCAAAAGAAATAGAAAAATATAAAGACCATGCCAGAGAGGTTACCCAAAAAGTACCAACCAACAAAAGTTAAAAGAGCATTCATAAATAGCTCATACTAAACCTGGTAAGCATTCAAATCATGAGGAAGTCTAACATCCATGGATGGATAAGTTGGCCAGTAGCTGCACTCATCTAACAACTCCAGTTAGATTCTCAAGGAGCATAAATTGCATAGAAATTATTAGGTTACAATTAAGAAAGTGAAGACAAAGTTTACCATGTGGTTAAGACATGAACAACCTTAGTTTTAATTTCTAAGATCTTATACACAAGTTCCTCGACAACACATGTAACAGCAGCAACATCTTGTTTAGCCTTAGTTACTTAAAGGATGTAATTTGTTAACTTATGAGTTTCATTACTCAAATACACTAATATAAAATAAAAAAATAAAAAAAAAGGAAGAAGAATTATTTACTTTTGGAGCATTCGTGCTGATACCAAAGTAATCTAAAACAGGCTTTCCAGCATCTTCATTATCCAGTTTAACATATACAAAGATCAGTTGCAACAGATAATTGCACATACAATACAATTTAAATCATTATAAAAATATAAGTACCCTTTTGGGGGAGAGCTGGATGAATGACTGGAAATATATGCTTCCTTTCATAAGTGAAACTGTATGAAGTAAAATATTTTATTTCTTAAATTTAACATATATGGAACTTTTATCAGCAAAATGTAACAAAACCAGAAAAGAAAGAACAACTTTCACATATGAGCACTCAGCACAAGTCAAATGCTAATAGTTTTTAAGTCTAAGTCTATCCATTGGGTTTAGAAGTGCAAATGCAAATCTTGAGGATCATTGGGTTAAGAAATACTTTTTCTAATTTTCTTTATTTTTTCTTTTTAGGCTTGCCTCTTCTGTAGCCTATTGGAGAAGAAAAGCAAAATAAAATAGGTTACAATCTTCAATAAATAAAAGCAGCTATACTATAAAATTATTGTGTTAAGGAAGAAAAAGGAAACATAATTAGGAACTTCAGGAAGTAAAGCATGGTGTTATTTAGTTTGATGTAAAATGAAATATGTCTACACATACATTGCTTCTTAGTTTCCTTTAAGTCATAAACACTGTGAATGCCTAGTGAGACCTTTTATGTGGTAGAAGGAAATCACATACCCTCATTGCATATGGGTATATACTTGCACTTTTGCAGGGTAGAAGCTTAGGTACTAAAGATACACAACTACCCATGCTACCCATTTTCATATTTCACAGGAAATGTTATAAAATGCCATATATCTAAGGCATCAACCGTTTGAATATGATATACTCTAAACTTGGTGTTTAAGAAAATGATTGCTTCAGTGGAATACATAGATTCAGGTACTAATTAGTTCATTTAGTTGATCTTGAGATATCTAAGTACTACATGTGGCGAATTAGTTAATGTCATGAATAAATACATATGTTTGAGGGAAAAAATAAATAATTAGTTAATGTCATGAATAAGATTAAATTGTATATAAAGAATGAAGTAGATTATAATATTCTTATGTTAATGATATTGTGGGAAATTTTGATGCCTGGCCTGCCTGATCTTGAGCAAGGATACAGATTCCCGGGTTGACCATTTATAGTTATAGCATCAGATACGTTAGGGGCTCCTCCAGTTTCAATAAATTCTGTGTAGACCTTATTGACATCATTCTTCCACCATTCTCCTATATACAAATAAATTAAGAAGTAATTTTATTTATTATCCAGTGTGTTTCAAATCTGTTCTAGCTCTTTGATCAATTGAGGAGGCAGGAAAATTGTAAAGGATTTTTATACCAAGTATGATGGGAACCTCAGCATCACGTTTGGGAAAAGGGTAGGTACTACCCTTTCTTGGATAGATAATGATAGCCCCATGGACAGTGGCTCTTGACCAGTCACTATGAGCATGCCACCATAAGGTCCCCTCTGTAAATAAACCACCTTCTGCCTGAAATCCTCAACTGATCAACATAATCCCCAAAAAGAGCACATTCTAACTTGTCACTGCAAAACCAAAAATAAACTGTCAACGGCAGTGATTTTCATAAACAAAGTCTTAAAGTGACAAAAATTTCTGGATGGATCAAGTATACATCACAGATCTGTCAATTCCATGACCACCATTGTGGTAACCTTCCCATCCTTTTCATATTGCCTTTCAGGGGATATGCCAGTTAGAACCCCAATAACATCTTAACAATGAACAACACAATCACAAATAAATCAGTTAATCAATCAAAAGTAATAGATAAAGACGCCTAAAAAGAAGCATTCAGCATATAGGATAAAGCATGCCGCCTCACCAAATAAAAATGCATAGCTATCATCTATTTCAAGACTTCATAAAATGGAATAAAGGTTAATCCAGAATTTGGAATTGAGTCATGTTGCATTTTCAGAACAGTAGTTTTGAAAAGAAATGACTGCAAGGTAAGATTAGATAAGGAGAAAATGAAAAAAAATAAAAATAATAGAGGAAAGTAAAAGAGGAAAGCATGAAGCTCAGGGAAAATCAACAATGATTCAAAGTTGGAATCAAATTTAAGAAGTGAATTAGCCTTTTTTTTATCAATAAGGATAAGAAAAGAAAAAATAAAATAGAAGAAACAAAACTGTAAAGAAAGAATCATAACTCCAACAAAGGAATTGGATTACCTTCAGTTATCTTATGCCCTTCATAACACCAATTTGGTTTAAGCTATGAATCATAACTCCAACTAAAGCAATGTAACTGCACATTAACTCTTACGCCCTTCACTTTGGGTGTACCTCAAATATTTTATAACTTAAACCAAATTCCTTTCCTTGTTATAAACTTCCAAAGTAGAAATTAGAAAGACTCAGCTTTTCCACAGATGACAAACATTCAACGTCTCTGAGAAAATTCAGCAAAATGTATACAGACAAGAAAGAGCATGCCACTGAAAGCAAAATATAACCGTTCAACCAATAAACAAAGATGTACCCTTGGTCAGTGCAGATCTAACCAGATTACCTTCAGAAACAGAGCAATCAAGCACAGTGTCACTCAATAAATGTAAGAAATAGCTAAAATAAAAGAAAAAATGGAGAGGAAAGAAGGGAACGAATAAAAAGAACCTCGACCTTTAGGGCGATGGTGATGTGGCTCCTTGTCACCGTTCAGAAACCCACCAGGCAATGGTGATGTGGCTCCTTGTTATTTATTTCAAAATTGCTGGACAATCAGGTGCTTAATGGAATCACATAGAAGATCAAATAATATAAATTTTTAAAGAAAAGTATGTCTTGTTTAAAGGGATACTTGTTCGCAGATACTCAGGTGGAGTACATATAGAATTCTTACAATAACTTCCCATCTCAACTGTTTTTCATCAAACCAAAGCAATTAAGTGTATCATTGCATTCCTGAGTAACAAAATCAAATAAATAAATAAGGATACTCAACATCAATTTCTATTTATAATTTACTATGCAAGAGTAATTAGTACCAAAATGATAAGTTATCAAGTTATTGTATATTGGCACACATGAAAAGACAAGTTATACAAAATCAAAGGTAAAAAGTAAAGAAATAAGGGCCGAGGCTATAAAAAGACTAAAAACCAAAGTGCCAATCCTAGAAAGGTTTAAGACTCTTAGTTGGAGTATCCTCAACAGTCATCAGTGATAACTCAACAGATCAAATGCCACCGTGGTGCAGAGAACCATTACCCAGTGGAATCCCATCAAAACACCGCCATATTATATTATTAAAAATTTAAAAACTCCCTACAATCAAAAGGATGTACAACCTACAATTGTGTATACCACCATGTTCTTTGAGACACCAACATGTATTTAAGACAAACCTGAATACAGAATATAATTTATTAGAAATTCATGTGTGAATTCATGTCAATGAAATGGCTATTAAAATTTAGTTAGAAGGGCCAAACGGATATTGTGCAAATGTTAGAATGAGAAAAAAGCAGTGAACAATGCTTCAATTCATGGTTACATGAAAGGGAAGCAAAAAATACAAAGCCCTTCAATAGTTAACAGCTTAATAGCAAATTTTCCAAGGTTAGAGGGGTATTTGAGATTACTTATCAATGAACTGTTTTTGGAAATCATTAAATAGGGAAAACATTGCTTCCCGGCAATAAGGAAAGGTATGAATGCAGGGCTAGCAGATGATGATATATTAAAAACAATACAAATCACTTCATAGTTCATAAGATACTTTTTCTTGTGCTTTTAAATTTGAAAATCCTCGGATGATCTCCAAACAATGCATATATTGTCACAGCTGGCGCATGATCTCCTGAAACAACCTTGAAGGAAAAAAAACACAATCAAGATTTTCATAAAAAGTGGAAGAGAAAAAAAAAATGGAACTGTTAATTTTGGAGCACAAAGACAAACACATGAAATGTAATAAACCATTCTTATCTGGTTTCAGCAAAGATAGCAAGATGTTCTTCCTTGAGATGACCAAGGTTTGCCAAACCTGAAGCGAAAGCAGATATAGCTTCGACACTTGGTGATAGGTGTGCCACTCTCTCCACCTTTCACTCAATCACCGCCGCTTATCTCTCCCAACTCCCTTATCTTCTTCTTTCCTTTCCTTTCGTTTAGATTGTCATCCATCAGAGCCTCAACAAACAACCCTGAGTTTCACAAACCCACTCAAGACACCTTTTCCCAAATCCTCCATACCCTAATTATCCCCCTTCTCTCCCTCGTTTCGAAACCACTTACATCTTCGTAGCCGTCACCGTATTCTTCTTCAAGCGCTTCCACCATATGCCAGTCCTCGCCGACCCGTTCCCATTGGAAGAAAGAATCGACATTGGACACGGACGAGAGAGAGAAAGAGAAAGAGAAGCAGAAAATGTGAAAAATATTGTCGTCGTGCATCCGCACGCTTAAACGTGGAGTTGTTTTGTTCTCGCTCACATTTTTTGAACCATTCCAAAATTGCTCCAAGTCAACATAAAAGTACTTAACTGATGGGCTCTCTAAAAGAATATGCATCTTGTTAACATGGGTATTATCAATCAATTCTTTTATGCCTTCCTTAACACCATGCAGCCCCATACATATACAGTCTCAGAATCATTCATATACAGTCTCAGGATCATTCTCGCCCAAAGTGTGAAATCAGTTCGTCCATATGTCCCTCCGCCTAGAAGTCTGTCAGGAGCCGATTTATCCGTGCTCTCTTTGCACCGATGATGGTGCTCGAATCCGCAAGCGAACGGCTTCGTCGTCAAGTAATAAAAAAATCGAATCCACAGATACCGTGATCTTAAATAACTATCAATTATTAAATCAATTAAACTGGACTAGAAAAAAGAATTGAAAAAGATTTGGTTTTTTAAAGGATTAACTGACAAATCAAATATCTAAAATGAAATCAATGACAAAATAGGAAAGTAAATCAAATATGAGATTTCAAAATATCAAAAGATATTTCCAGGAATTGGGTTACCAACAAGACTGCTCATGTTACTAAATTGACTACCCCTCTTGTTAATTATCGAAATTTGCTTTGAAGGTGAATTTATCCTAATTAAGTTAATGCTCCCTCTCGGGATACAAGAACCGTGCCTGATTAAACCAACCCATA
This sequence comes from Sophora flavescens, assembly GCA_030762895.1. NCBI lineage: Eukaryota > Viridiplantae > Streptophyta > Magnoliopsida > Fabales > Fabaceae > Sophora > Sophora flavescens. The sequence goes on along the minus strand of CM061066.1, from coordinate 167,749,647 downwards.
CTCTCGTGGTAATTGAATTTAAATCGAACCCTTTAAGCTTTGTGACAATTCAGTGAACCCTCAAAGGACCGCTTCTAACTCTCGTGATTTAAGTCCTAAGTTTGATTCCTATAGATCTAATACATAAGTTCACCGCTAGGTTCCTCCTTAGAGTATCTATGACATGCAAATAAGTGCGCACCAAATTCACAAGTAATTCATGCAATAGGAATCAAATCGAAAGCAAATTGAAATTAACAAAAAGTAAAACGTCAATTCATAACATAAAACAAATCTTGGGCATAACCCCAATTCCTAGAAATAAAAACAACTACTCAAGTATTGTCATGTTCATAGCAAGCTTGATTAACAAAAGCATAAAAGAAAACCTAAGAGAAGAGAAGAAATTGAGAAGAAGAGAAATCCTAGTTTTTTGCCTAAGGTAGCAGCCCCAGGGATTCCTATTTTCGAGCCTAATTGCCCTATTTATAGAGTAGGTTAACTTGAATCCCAAGTAATTACAAAATCAGATCAAATCAGGTTTTAAAATTTCAGATATTGCGCGTCATGGCCGTGATACCTGTCACGGCCAAGTCGTGACAGATTCTGTCTTGGAAAACTTGGCACTGATGGCCTGTCACGGCCGTGATGGCCATCACGGCCTGGCCATGACAGGTTCTAACTTTTTCGTTCTTTTCTTTTGCCTTGCTCGATCATGGCCGTGATGACTGTCACGGCTAGGTAGTGATGGGCTCTGTTTGGCTCATTTTTCTTGTTTTTCAAGCTCCATCTTCATGCAAGTTCCATCATGGTTGATCTTGAACATTTTAATCTTCAATTTCTGCACAACAACACCACAAAACCGCCTTACCCGTTCCAAGGTAAAAACTAACAAAAATCAAATTAAAAATGTCTAAACTACATGAAACTGCATGCAATATGATAAAGAAATATGAGGTGTAATCACACTCATCAAACTACCCCAAGCTTAAGATTTTGCTTATCCTCAAGCAATAACCAAGGCCAGACAAGATAAACAATCAGAGCATGGACAATGAACCGAGAACCCGGGTAATAAATCCAAGTAATAGGAACATCCAAATAAGTATCTAGGAGACAATCAATTTCAAGTCCAATTAGAAGCTTAGGTTCCCTATATTTATATCTTTCACTAATTCGGGCACTCTTCTCACCTCACTCAAGTGTTTAAGGGTATATGACAATTCGCTCAATTTTCTCAAGGAAGGCATTCTACCATAAGCTTGACTATTAACCAAATCTCTACTTTATTAATGAAAACAAATAAGAATCAAGGGGTCTTTTGTTTTGGTTATAATGGGGCCATGTGATTAATCGTTGGGTGGGGAAATCAAGAAAAGGAAAATTCAAGAAGGCTAACAAAATATCAAACAATGCAAAGCATGACAACCTTCTAAAATAACTTTTTGGGCTTTAATTCACTTTTCCACATTTCCTTCTTTTTTATTTATTTATTTATTTCTCACTTTCTTTTTCTCATCCCCTTCTCCATTTTTTTAATTTTTTTCAATTTGGAGAATGGGAGATTTCCAACCTAAGAGAAATATTTTTCTAACTTTTTCATCCCACAATTTTATTTTTCAAACTACCGTTTTGCCCTTTTTGCAATACTTTAAAAGGTGTCATACCAAGCATCATTCATCAAAATAAATCAAGGTACCAAGAAAAGCATTTTATTTTATTAGGCTCAAAATTGGGCAACTAAGGGGTAGCATTTAGTCGGTCAAAGCTCAGAATGCCAGAAAAATACCTAGTGTCTCAATCATTTTCTAATGTGTTTTCAAAAAATTTTAAGTTTCAAAACGGTTTCAAGTCAAGTTCTAGATAATACAATCCAAGAGGAATAAAACACTCAATCACAAAGAATGGGGTAGATTTAGTGAGTACCCCTTTTAGGCTCAAAAAAATCTCACGTTTAGTAGTTTAAAATCAATAAGAAACACAAATCTAAGGAACCACATACTAATTATCAACTATCAGAAGATCATCTCAAGTATTTTTATTTTTAGCCTATCACAAGAATACGAAAATTGGGTTCAAAAAATCACTGTATCAATTCATTTGGCGCAAAGTTCTCACAATTGGATGCATACTCTAAGCAAGGGGTAATCTAATCATGTGATTATGCAAAACTACACCTATATGAATGCAACAAGAAAAATGCAAAAATGCCAAAAAAAAAGTAAAAATACCCCTACCCCAAGCTTAAAAACTTACATTGTCCCCAATGTAAATAATCAAGTCGGAGAGAGGAGAAAAATGGAACAACTCACAGAGGTGGTGGAGGGTGCTGGCTCATATGCCAGTCAAAGAGCTGCTAGAAGACGTGTCACGGCCGTGACGTTCATCACGGGCAGGTCGTGACCAGTTCTGGTGTCAAGCAAGTCCCCCATCACGGGCGTGATATCCATCATGACTGGGTCGTGATCATTTCGGATCTATAGGAGCTGGCCTCTCACGGCCGTGACTTCTATCACGGCTAGGCCGTGATACATTCTAATCTTCTGGGTCCTCCTCACCACACCCGTGAGGGCTATCACGGCTGGGCCATGTTCCTTTCTGATCTTCAGCTGTTGGCTAATCACGGCCGTGACCCTCGTCACGGCTAGGCCGTGATCTCCTCTGACTTTATTTTTCCATGCCTTTTTGCTCTTCCTGCCTTCATAACCTGAAAATACTTGGCAAAACCATCAATTAGTGATATTTCTTCTCTTAATCTTTTCAAATTATTCAAAGACAGAATTCAAAAACAAATTGAAAAGGGAAAGAAAACTTGGGTTGCCTCCCAAGAAGTGCTTATTTACGGTCTTAAGCTTGACCATACTCCCTTGGATCAACCGGGATCAGTTAGGCTTGGAAGTGCAAGAACACCTCTCTTCCAAGGAAATCCTTCAAAGAGCCTATTTTGTTCATATGGCCACAAGCGCTTTCGCTTTGCTCTTTTCACTCTGAGTTTCACGGTCTTACCTCCCTCCGGCGGAAGTTTTAACTCCACATGTTGAGCAGCTCCAACTTCATCATTATTTGGTGCATCATTTGTCATGCAAAGTTTGGGAGTTGCTTCCATGTTAAGCTCTTCCTTTACATTTGGAGGAATTATCTCAATCATGCACACATGACTCTCAAAAGGAGGGTTGTTATATGAGTTAGTCAAATCAAAATCCACCCTACCTTCCTCTACATTCAAGGAGAGCTTACCATTTTGTACATCAATTATTGCTCTAGTTATGGCCAAGAATGGCATTCCAAGAATGATAGGAAATTTAGAATTCCTGTTCATATCCAACACCATGAAATCAGTAGGAATGAAAAATTTCCCTACCTTTATGGGAACATTCTCTAGTATGTCTTGAGGAGTTTTAGTTGAGTCATCTGCAAATTGTAAAGAGAACTTGGATAGACTCAATTCCTTGGTTCCTAACCTCTCAAAGATGGTATGTGGCATCAAACTCGCACTAGCCCCTAAGTCACATAAGGCTTGGTCTATTTTTAATTCTCCAATTGAGCAAGAAATAGAGAAACTTCTTGGATCTTTTAGATTAGGAGGCATATTGGTTTTTATCATGCCAACATGCTCCTCAATTAAGCTTAGTTTCTTTTTCTACTTATTTTTTCTTGACCAACCCTTGTGGGAAAGGTATTCGGGGTTGGTAAGGTGGTGGCGGGACATACTTTGGCTTTATCTATTAAAGTTCACGCATGTCCTCCTCACATTCCACATTCTTTTAACTACCCCAAGCTTATCATCCCTCGGTGTATAGCATTACAGTGCTCATTGGGATTAACTTCGGTTGTCCTGGGAACGCACTCTTAGTTCTAGAATATGTACTAGCTTGTTGGGCAATCTGAGTTTCTAACATCTTATTATGGATGGCTAAATTATCTACCTTAGACGTTAACTCTTTTATTGCCTCAGTGACTGTCCTACCTTGTTGCATAAACTCTTCATTTTGCTTTGTTTGAGTTTCAACAAAATTTTCCAAAAGAGACTCAAGTTTAGACTTTTGTACCTGAGGATACCCCAATGCGGGTTTCCTATTACCTTGGCCTTCCTGGAATTCGTGGTTCAACGTGTTGTTGTAGTTCCCGTAGGAGAGATAAGGATTATTCTTCCTCACTTGGTTGTAAGGATTTGGAGGAACATAGTTTGGCAACTTCGGGTTCGTGTCATAGAAGTTGTGACAAGAGTTCACTTGTTCCCCCGAAGCACCGGATCCAGGAGCAATTCCCTGTGGGCACTCCATTATGTCATGTCCCTGCATTCCAAAAATCTCACAAACAACATTAGTAGCACCTATTGAACTCACATTAGCATTTTCAAGCTTATCAAAGCGTTTATTCAAAGAGTCAAATTTACACAATTAGATCAGTGCTATTCATTTCAAACTTACCCCCCGAAAGCTTTTTCGGATTATTACCTCTTTCCGAACCCCATTGGTGATAGTTGGTGGCTATGTTTTCAATGATATTGAATGCTTCAGTCAGAGGTCTATTCATAAAGGCTCCAACAGCTGCGGAGTCAAGTGACACCTTCGAAGAGTAATCCAATCCGTTGTAGAAGGTATGCACTAACAACCACCTCTCAAGCCCATGATGTGGGCAAGACTCTAGCAATCCTTTGTAACGATCCCAAGCTTCGGATAAGCATTCTCCGTCCTTTTGGAAGAAGTCGGTGATCTGAGTTCGTATGTAAGCAGTCTTGGATGGAGGGAAGAATTTCTCCAAGAATGTTTGCTCTAGTTGGTCCCAAGTTGACAACGTATTAGCGGGCACTTGCTTCAACCAAGATTTTGCCTTTCCAGTCAGAGAGGAGGGGAATAACCTCAAGCGGATAGCATCAATCGGGGCACCCTGAATTCTTATTGCATCGGTGAACTCCAAGAATGTCTCCACATGATCAGTCGGGTTCTCCGAGGGTAATCCTCCAAATTGATGTTGCCTAATCATGCCAATTAACAGAGGCGGTATAGTGTAGTTCTCTGCCTCAATTCCTAGCCTAGCAATCCCAGTTCGTAAACCCCTAGCATTTGGGGCTGCGTAGTCCTTCAGTGGTTTGGTATCCGGTAGATTCGTCATGAGTGGAATGGGAATCAACCTCTCTCTCTCTCTCTTTGTCTTTGTAGTCTCCCACGTCTATGAAAGGGCCTTTCGATCTCGGGGTTAACTTCAACAAGATTTCCAAGACTTTGGGATCTTCGCATAAAAGAGAAAAATACCTGCAAAGAGAGAGATAGATACTAGAAAAAGAAAGAAAAAAAAATAAATAAAAAAATGTCCAGAAAAATCAATTTAAAAATTAAATTGAAATTCAAAAAGCATAGTCCCGTGCAACGGTGCCAAAAACTTGATGGTGCTCGAATCCATTTAACGGCTTCGTCGTCAAGTAATAAAAAGATCGAATCCACAGGACCGTGATCTTAAATAACTATCAATTATTAAATCAATTAAACTGGGCTAGAAAAAGGAATTGAAAAAGATTTGGTTTTTTAAAGGATTAACTGACAAATCAAATATCTAAAATGAAATCAAGAACAATATAGGAAAGTAAATCATATCTAAGATTTCAAAATATCAAAAGAGATTTCCAGGAATTGGGTTACCAACAAGACTGCTCATGTTACTAAATTGACTACCCCACTTGTTAATTATCAAAATTTGCTTTGAAGGTGAATTTATCATAATTAAGTTAATGTTCTCTCTCGGGATACAAGAATCGTGCCCGATTAAACCAACCCCTACTCTCATGGTAATTGAATTTAAATCGAACCCTTTAAGCTTTGTGACAATTCAGTGACCCTCGAAGGACCGCTTCTAACTCTCGTGATTTAAGTCCTAACTTTGATTCCTATAGATCTGATACCTAAGTTCACCGCTAGGTTCCTCCTTAGAGTATCTATGACATGCAAATAATTGCGCACCAAATTCACAAGTAATTCATGCAATAAGAATCAAATCGAAAGCAAATTGAAATTAACAAGAAGTAAAACCTCAATTCATAACATAAAACAAATCTTGGACATAGCCCCAATTCCTAGAAATAAAAACAACTACTCAAGCATTGCCATGTTCATAGCAAGCTTGATTAACAAAATCATAAAAGAAAACCTAAGAGAAGAGAAGAGATTGAGAAGAAGAGAAATCCTAGTTTTTTACCTAAGGTAGCAGCCCCAGAGATCCCTATTTTCGAGCCTAATTGCCCTATTTATAGAGTAGGTTAACTTGAATCCCAAGCAATTACAAAATCAGATCAAATCAGGTTTTAAAATTCCAGATATTGCGCGTCACGGCCGTGATGCCTGTCACGGCCAGGCCGTGACAGATTCTGTCTTGGAAAACTTGGCACTGATGGCCAGTCACGGTCGTGATGGCCATCACGGTCTGGTCATGACAGGTTCTGACTTTTTCGTTCTTTTCTTTTCAGCCTTGCTCGATCATGGCCGTGATGGCTGTCACGGCTAGACCGTGATGGGCTCTGTTTGGCTCATTTTTCTTACTTTTCAAGCTCCATCTTCATGCAAGTTGCATCATAGTTGATCTTGAACATTTTAATCTTCAATTCCTGCACAAAAAAACTACAAAACCGCCTTACCCATTCCAAGGTAAAAACTAACAAAAATCAAATTAAAAATGTCTAAACTACATGAAACTGCATGCAATATGATAAAGAAATATGAGGTGTAATCAACCGGTGATCACTCCCCACCCTCGTCAGCACTCGGGTGTTACATGCCCACCAGCTTCCGCCTGGTTCGTCCTCGAACCACATCGTACTGTGAGAGGTGCCGCTTTGATACCATTTGTAACATCCCTTGCTACTCAATGGATTGACGACTGCCCCCACAAACCAACACGGGTCTTTTCAGCGTGCTTTGTCCTCACTCACACGCTTCCTGGGAAAACTTCCCAGGATTTCACTCATCCCAGAATTGCTCCAAGTCAAGCACGCTTAACTTTGGAGTTCTTAAGTGATGGGATCCCGAAAAGAAGACGCATCTTATTGGTATAGGTAGTACCAATCAATTCATATAAGTCATCCTCAACTGTATAGTCTCATACCTACACAGTCTCAGGATCCCTCTCATTCGGGTGTGTAATCGGTTCATTCATGTGTCCCTCCGCCTAGAACCGTCCAGGAGCCGCTCCATGTATGTGCCTTCTTGTACGGGCGATCACTCCCCGCCCTCGCCGGCACCTGGGTGTTACATTTTGTGACATCCCTGGCTGCTCTATGGATTGACGACTGTCCCCACAGAGTCCCTGGCTGCTCTATGGATTGACGGCTGTCACCACAGACCAACACGGGTATTTTCAGCGTGCTTTGTCCTCATTCACACACTTCCTAGGAAAACTTCCTAGGAGATCACCTATCCCGGAATTGCTCCAAGTCAAGCACGCTTAATTGTGGGGTTCTTAAGTGATGCGATCCCTAAAAGAAGATGCATCTTGTTAGTATAGGTATTACCAATCAATTCTTTTAAGCCTTCCTTAACACTATGCAGTCTCATACCTACACAGTCTCAAGATCCCTCTCGTTCCGGTGTGAAATCGGTTCATTCATGTGTCCCTCCGCCTAGAAGCCTGCCAGGAGCCGCTCCTTGTCTGTGCTCTCTTTGCACCAGCAATCACTCCCCACCCTCGTCAGCACCCGGGTGTTACATGCCCACCATATTCCGCCTGGTTTGTCCCCGAACCACACCGTACCGGAGAGGTGCCGCTCTGATACCATTTGTAACATCCCTAACTGCTTCATGGATTGACGACTGTCCCCACAAACCGACAGGGGTCTTTTCAGCGTGCTTTGTCCTCACTCAATGCTTCCTGGGAAAACTTCCCAGGAGGTCACCCATCTATGAATTGCTCCAAGTCAAGCATGCTTAACTTTGGAGTTCTTAAGTGATGGGCTCCCGAAAAGAAGATGCATCTTATTAGTATAGGTAGTACCAATCAATTCATATATGACATCCACAACTGTATAGTACCATACCTACACATTCTCAGGATCCCTCTCATTCGGGTGTGTAATCGGTTCACTCATGTGTCCGTCCGCCTAGAAGCCTGCCAGGAGCCGCTCCTTGTCCATGCCTTCTTGCACCGGCGATCACTCCCCACCCTCATCGGTACTCGGGTGTTACATTTGTTATAAGTATGCAGGGATTACTTGATTTTATGCAAGTCAGAGGAACTAAAATTTAAAGTATGGAATCTACAGATTCTATTTCAAACCTCTAAACCAGCCTACAATTCTTGGTAAAATTCCGAGTCTTTAGCTTTATGGTAGACGAGATCGTTAAAATAAGAATAGACGAGACCTTAGAATTAACTAAGTTAGAAGCATTACTAAGTCTAAAGAAAAATTAAGTTCACGAGACATTGCAATATAACAAGTCCAAAGACTTGATAGACGGAGTTGCTCCACTGTACGCCACGTCATCAGACGAGCTCTTAAGTATAGCACGTCCATCTCTCTAGACTAGGTGCAAAGTATGTAGACGCATTATCAGTAGACGAGTCTGTCTCCTTGATAAGTAAATCTTGTACGTCAAAAGACGTGCGCGTCTACCAGTTTTAAGATGTGAACCAGTCTAAGCATAAACGTATTTATTTCAAATGATTGCTTATTTAATTCAAAGAATATATGTCTTTTACCTTGATGCTTCTTTTGTATAAAATCTTTATCTCTTGTACAAAAGAACTTCGTACCATCGAAACCATAAACCTTTGTACTCTGTCAAAATACATTGTTGTAAAGATCAAGTTAAGTACAAAGATGGTAAGTCAGAAAGCAACCTTTGGTATAATAGAGAAGTGACACTTCTACTTTGAGCGTTCCTTTGTTAAACAAAAGTACTTCTCAGTGAAGCATATCAAGTTATCAGTCTCAACAGATCCAATCATTTAATGCTAAGTCTAAACGGATACAATTTGAAGGCCGTTGAAGAAGATCAAGACAGAAAAGCACTTCAGCTATATATATATATATATATATATATATATATATATATATATATATATATATATATATATATATATATATATACTTGAAGAAATTCAAGGAGCATATAGATATAGATTCAATATATAGATATACGAAGTAACACAAGCTCTGATATCATAGTCAAAAACTTTGTTGAAATTGTAACACAAGTTTACGTGTAGATCTTGTTGATCTTAAACTTTCAAATCCTCACACATAGTGAATTCTTAGATCAAAGCTTTAAATCTCTTTGTTAAAGTTAGAGCCTGAAGAGGCTTGGTAGAGAAAGAATACTTGTAGCCTAAAGAGGTGTTGAATACTTGTAAAACTATTGGATTATAGTGGAGAAAAACCTTCAGGTAGAAGGGACTGGATGTAGCTCTTGGTTGGAAGATAGTGAACCAGGATAAAACACTTGCGTGAATCTTCTAAACTCTTATCTTTTACAGTTTTTGTTTATACTAACTATGGGGTTCTGAATATGAGTTTATTAACTCTTCAAAAACGTTTTCTTGTTTGTGTGTTGTTCTTATTGTTTTGCTTGTAAAAGGTTTGAGAAAAGACTTTTTCGAAAATCTGTTAAGAAACACAATTCAACCCCCCTTTCTTGTGTTTCCCTGTGTCAACTTCAGTTGGTATCAGAGCTCAGCCTCGAAAAGGTTGAGCATCTAGCAAGTGCAGAGGGAGTACAATCCAACAAGCATGGATACAGAAGGACAAGCAATCAACAGACCTCCTCTCTTTGATGGTATTGATTGTGACTACTGGAAAAAGAGAATGATTGTTTTTCTTGATGCACAAAACGTGGATATCTGGGAGCTGATTGAAACTGACTACACCGAGTCAAGAGGTGATGCTGGAGCTGCTATTCCTAGAGCTCAGTGGACTCAAGAGCAGAAAAATCTACATAAACTCAATCTGAAAGCTAAGCACTATTTGACGTGTGCTATCACCAGATCTGAGCATGATAAAGTCCACAGCTGTAACACTGCTAAGGAAATATGGGATACTCTTGCCCTAGCTCATGAAGGGTCATCCCAAGTTAAGGAGTCAAAAATAAGCATGCCGGTTCATTAGTATGAGTTTTTTAAAATGGCTGAGCATGAAACTATAGATCAAATTTTTGGAAGATTCCAAACTATCACCAACAATCTTAGATCTCTTGGAAAAACCTATGAAAATAGAGATCATGTCAGAAAAATTTTGAGGAGCTTACATAAACAGTTAAGACCTAAGGTCACTACTATTCAGGAAGCAAAAAACCTCAATACTCTCACCCTGGAGGAACTTCTTGGATCTTTGAAAGTTCGTGAGCTTGAGCTCAATGAAGAAGAGAGTTCCAGAAAAGGAAAGTCTGTTGCCCTAAAGGTAAAGAAGGCTAGCTCATCCAAAGTTCTTAAAGCTGAAGAATCCTCAGATGAAGCAGAACCTTATGACATTGATGAAGGATCTGATGAGGATGAACTGTCTTTCATCCCCAGAAAGATTCAACATATATGGAGAAAGAAAGGTGGCTTCAGAAGGAAGCAGTTCAACAAAAGGTTCCTCAAGGAGAAATCAGACTCCAAAGAAAAAGGTCCACCTCTGTGCTTCGAATGCAAGAAGCTTGGTCATTTCAAAGCTGACTGCCCATATCTGAAGGACAAAAAGAAGTTCTTCAAAAAGAAGAAGGGCTTGATGGCTACTTGGGAGGATCTGGATCTATCTTCTTCTAATAAAGAAAATGAAGCTGAGGAATAGGCAAATTTCTGTCTCTTGGCTGATACATCATCAGAAAATGAATACACTGATGCTGAGGTAATGGATTCTAACCCATTCATTCTTCAAGATGCATTTGATGAATCATTACACAACTCATCAATTCTGTCTCGTGAATGTAGAAGTCTCAAAAAGAAAATTTCAAAACTATTTAAAGAATTTGATAGGGTTTGCATGGAGAAACTATTTCTTGTAAATGAAAATGACAAACTAAAATCAGAGAATGTCAGTCTAACTAAAAAACTCAAGTGTGAGCCAACTATTTCTCGTGAAGTTACAAAACTAAAATAAGATGTGACATACCTGACAGACACTCTGTCTAAATTTGTAGCTGGTTCGGATAAACTAAGTTTAATTTTAAGGTACTCTAGGTCACCACATGATAAGTCTGACCTTGGTTATGACAAAGAAAACATGAATCATCTTATAAAAAGTCAAAACCACATATGCACAATAGAACCTCAAAAGCTCAAACACAACATGTTAAAACTAAACTGAGCTCGTCCAACACTTACTGTAAAGATGTGGGAAAGTTGGTCATATAACATTGATGTCGTGGCGTCAGTCGACGTGCGACGACGCTCGTGCGAATCCGGCAAGTGTACCGGACTGCCGTCAAGTAATAAAAGATATCGAACCCATAGAGACTGTGTTCTCGAATCGCAATTAAATTCGAATCGATTAGTTCTGGACAGTTTTAGAGAGGGTTTTGAAATTGGTTTTTGAATTGAAAGATAGATGAGCAGAGAACAATTAAAACAGAAAACAATTGTTTATGGGGTTTTTATCTAAAACGGATTCCTAGGGATTTGGGTTACCTTTGAGGTTGTTTATGTTGCTAACTGATTTACCTTAGTTGATTACCGAAATTGCCTTGAAGGCGAGTTTATCCTCTGATAGCTTAAGCTCCCTCTCGGGTTACAAAAGCCGTGCCCAATTGACCCGACCCCTACTCTCGTGGTAGTCGATCCCAGATTGGACCCTTTGCGTTCCGTGACAACTCGTTGCTCCTCGAGGGACGGCTTCTAACTCTCGTGATTTCAGTCCCAAGTTTGACTTCTATAGGTCCGACACCCAAGTTCACCGCTAGGTTCCTCCTTGAAATGTCTCGGTCATGCAAATAACCTAAGTTCACCGCTAGGTTCCTCCTTGGATCATTCACATCTCACAAACCAGTGGCTGCCGGGCTTTACGAGTGAATCACCCTAGAGATCCTAAGTTCACCGTTAGGTTCCTCCTTAGAACGTCTATGTCACGTAAATAAACGGTTGCCGAAATTTATGAGTGATTAACACACTAGAAATCAGATCTAAAACAATTATGAAATCAACAATGGTTTTAACATCAAATTAACATTATTTACAAACCTCGGGCAGAGCCCTAGTCCCTAGAAACTATGCTACTACTCCAGTATTGCCATGGAGATGACAAGCTGGGTTGACAACATAATAAAAATCAGAAAAGAGAAGAGAGGAGAAGAAGAGAAGAGATCCTAAATCTATGCCTAGAGCAGTAGCCCCCAATGTGTTGATCTAATTGTATATCCTGATTCTGATGCCTTGGTCCATATTTATAGAAATGGGGAAGTTAGAGTCCCAAACCAACTCAAAATCTGATCTATTTCGGTTTCTTCAGGTCCAAGTAAAGAGCGTCACGGCCGTGATGGCCATCACGGCCAGGCCGTGACGGATTCTGCCTTGAAAATTCTTCACTGGTTGGTCTGTCATGGCCGTGATGCTCATCACGGCCTGGCCGTGACGGTCATCACGGCCGTGATGGCCATCATGGCCTGGCCCTGACAGCTTCTGACTTGTGGTGGTTTTGGGTCACGGCCGTGATGGCTATCACGGCTAGGCCGTGACAGACTCTGACTTCAGCCTTTGTTCTTTTTCAGTTTTGCTCGATCATGGCCGTGATGGGCATCACGGCTAGGCCGTGATGGGCTCTGTTTGGCTCATTTTCTTCAGTTTTAAAGCTCCATCTTCATCCAAACTTCATCATGGTTGATCTTGAGCAATTTACCCTTGATATCTGCAAAACAACACACGAAAACCGCCTTACCCGTTCCAAAGGAAAATTAACCTAAAATCTAATAAAAATATGCCTAAACTACATGAAAATGCATGCAAAATGATGGACAAAGATGAGGTGGAATCACACTCATCAAATCACCCCAAGCTTAAAACTTTGCTTGTCCTCAAGCAATTACTCAGGCCATAAGATATAAATCATTCAAAGCATGGATAGTGAACCAAGAACCCTAGAAGCTAATCCAAGTAATAGGCATTTTTAATAAGCACTCAAGAGATAATCAATTTCTAGTCCAATTAGAAGCTTAGGTTTTTTTTTTTTTTTTTCAAGTTCATGTCCTCACTGATTTGGGCACTCATCTCACCTCACTCAAGTGTTTTAGGGTTTATGACAATTCACTCCATTTCCTCAAGGAAAGTATTTCACCACAGGCTTGACCATTAACCAAATCTCCACTTTATTAATGAAAACACTTAAGAATCAAGAGGTCTTTTCCTTTGGTTGTAATGTGGCCATGGGATTTATTGTAAGGTGGGAAAATCAAGGAAAGGGAATTTCAAGAAGGCTAGACAGATTATCAAACATTACAAAGCATGACACCTTCTAAAATACTCCTTTTTGGGCTTTGGTTTACTTTTCCACCTTTCTTCCTTCATTTAATTTTTTTTTTCTTTTTCTTTTCATTTCTCACTTTCTTTGTCATCCCATTCTCCATTTTTTTTTTCTTTGTTTATTTCATTTTTATTTGTTTGGAGAAGGGGAGATTTATAGCTCAAGAGAAATTACTTTCTAGCTTTTTCATCCCATACTTTTTCCAACTACCATTTTGCCCTTTTTGTAATACTTTAAAAGGTGCCATATCAAGCATTATTCATCAAATTAATTCAAGGTACCAAGAAAAGTATTTTTTCTTTAGGCTCAAAATTGGGCAACTAAGGGGTAGCATTTATCATTCAAAGCTCGGGAGGCCAGAAAAATACCTAGTGCCTCAATCATTTCCAAAAATGTTTTCAGAAATTTTTAAGTTTTGAAATGGTTTCAAGTCAAGTTCTAGAAAATACAGTCCAAGAGGAATTACAACACTCTAGCACAAGAAATGGGGTAGATTTAGTGAATACCCCTTTGGCTCAAAATCTTACATTTAGTAGTTCAAAAATCAGTGAGGTACACAAGTCTAAGGAACCACATGCTAATTATCAACTATCAAATGACTATCTCAAGAAATTTCATTTTTAGCCATATCACAAGAATAATGAAAAATTGGGTTCAAAATTCACTATCTCAATTCATTTGGCTCCAAGTTCTCACAATCGGATGCATGTTCTAAGTGAGGGGCAATCTAAAGAATGTGATCATACCAATCTATGCCTATGAGAATGCAATATGAATGCAACAATGCAAATGCAGAAATAAATACCCCTACCCCAAGCTTGATTACTTACATTGTCTCCAATGTAAATAATCAAGTCGGAGAGAGGAGAAAAATGGAACAACTTACCGAGTCGGTAGCGGGTGTTGGCTTCACATTCCAGTCAAAATTTGGGTAGAAATTTTATCACGGCCGTGAGGCTTATCACGGGCAGGCCGTGATCGTTTCTGATCCTCAGGAGTTGCCCTGTCACGGCCGTGATCTACATCACGGCTAGGCCGTGATGCTCTCTGGCTTTGGCATCCTACTCATCACGCCCGTGATGGTTGTCACGGCTAGGCCGTGATCCTTTCTGTGCTCTTGTTTAGTTCATCACGGCCGTGACCACTGTCACGGCCAGGGCGTGATGGCCTCTGACTTTATTTTTTTATGCTCTTCTTCTCTTTCTCAACCTGAAAACACTAGACAAACCTATTAATGATATTTTTGCCTCTTGATCTTCTCAAATTATTCAAGAGGTTAAATCAAAAACAAAAGGAAAAAGGGAAAGAAAACTTGGGTTGCCTCCCAAGAAGCGCTTATTTATGGTCTTAAGCTTGACCAAACTTCCTTCATCCAACCGGGTCGGCTGGCGTAGAAGTGCAGGAACACATCATTTCCATGGAGCTCCTTCAAATAGACGATAATCCTCATAAGGCCAGTAACGCTTCGCTCTTTTCTCTCGGAGCTACCTATCCTTCCTTCCTTCCTTCGCGGTTTTGTTTCTGCATGGACAGCAACTCCAACTTCACCACTGCTGGGTGCATCTTCAACCATGCATATCTTTGGGGTTGCTTCCATGCTAAATTCTTTCTCTACCGCTGGAGTCGTTACATCAATTCTGCACACATGACTCTCAAAAGGAGGGTTGTTACAAGAGTTAATCAACTGAAAATTTACCCTACCTTCCTCTACATTTAGAGAGAGTTTGCCATTCCTTACATCTATTAATGCTCCAGCGGTTGCCAAGAATGGCCTTCCTAAAATGATGGGGAATTTGGAATTCCCTTTCATGTCCAATACCAGGAAGTCGGTAGGGATGAGAATTTTCCCTACCTTTACAGGAACATTCTCTAGTATGCCTAGAGGAGTCCTAGTTGAGCCATCCGCAATTTGTAAGGGGAATTTGAATGGTCTCAACTCTTTGCTTCCTAACCTTTCCATGATAGTGAGGGACATCAAGCTCGTGCTAGCCCCTAGGTCACATAAGGCTTGGTCAATTTGCAGTTGTTCAATCGAGCAAGCGATGGAGAAACTATCTGGGTCTTTCAGTTTAGTAGGCATTTTAGTCTCTACATCTACTTGCTTTTTCCTAACCAACCTCTGTGGGAAAGGTATCGGGGGTTGGTACGGTGGTGGAGGGACGTATTTCGGTTCTGGTTCTTCTTTTTCGCTCATGTCTTCCTCCGGTTCCACCTCCATTTCAGCTACCCCCACCCCAAGCTTATCATCCCTCAAGTGTATGACATTGCAATGCTCATTGGGATTTGCTTCGGGTTGCCCCGGGAATGCACCCTTAGGTCTCGAGTATGTGCTGGCTTGTTGGGCAATCTGGGTTTCTAGCATCTTGTTATGAGTTGCTAAGTTGTCTACCTTAGATGCTAGATCCTTTATTGCCTCACTCACTGCCCTTCCTTGTTGTCTAAACTCCTCATTCTGTTTTGTCTGAGTTTCGACAAAACTTTCAAATAAAGTCTCGAGTTTAGATCTTTGTACCTGAGGGTACCCCGGTGTTGTTCTCTTATTACCTTGACCCTCTTGGAACTCATGGTTGAGCGTGTTGCTGTAGTTGCCGTAGGAGAGATAAGGGTTGTTTCTTCTTTGATTGTAGGGATTTGGGGGAGCATAGTTGGGCAGCTTCGGGTTCGTATCGTAGTAGTTGTTACAAGAGTTCACTTGCTCACCCGAAGCGCCGGATCCATGTGGGCATCCCATCATGTCATGTCCCTGCATTCCACAAATCTCACAAACAAGGTTAGTAGCACCTATTGCACTCACATTAGCTCTTTCAATCTTATCTAATCTTTTATTTAGTGAGTCAAATTTGGACATAATCAGATCAATGCTACTTACTTCAAACTTACCCCCCGAAATCTTGTTCGGGTTATTACCTCTTTCGGATCCCCATTGGTGGTAGTTGGTGGCGACATTCTCAATGATGTTGAATGCCTCAGTGAGAGGCCTATTCATAAACGCTCCACCGGCTGCAGAATCTAGTGACACCTTCGAAGAGTAATCCAATCCGTTATAGAAGGTGTGCACTATTAACCACCTCTCGAGTCCGTGATGTGGGCACGACTCCAGCAGTCCCTTGTAACGATCCCAAGCTTCCGATAATGATTCTCCGTCTTTCTGGAAGAAGCCGGTGATCTGGGTCCTTATGTAGGCCGTCTTGGATGGAGGGAAGAATTTCTCCAAGAACGCCTGCTCCAGTTGGTCCCAAGTGGTCAAAGTGTTAGCGGGGATTTGCTTAAGCCAGGCCTTCGCCTTTCCAGTGAGAGATGAGGGGAACAGTCTCAAACGCACAACATCGACTGAGGCTCCATGAATCCGGATTGCATCGGTGAACTCTAAAAATGTCTCTATGTGATCGGTCGGGTCCTCCGAAGGCAATCCTCCGAATTGATGTTGCCTAATCATGTTGATTAGCATAGGTGGTATGGTATAGTTTTCCGCCTCAATCTCTGGCCTTGCTATCCCAGTTCGCAAGCCTCTCGCATTTGGGGCTGCGTAATCCTTCAAAGGCTTTGTATCCGGTTGATTCGCCATGAGTGGAACGGGACTCAACCTTTCTCCCTCTCTTTGTAGTCTTCTACGTCTGTGGAAGGTCCTCTCGATCTCCGGATCAATCTCACTAAGGCTCCCAAGACTTAGAGATCTTTGCATATAACACACAGAGAGATGGATACAATAGAAGGAAAAGAAATTTTTGATTTTTTTTTTTTTTAATATTTCAGAAATAAAAATCAAACAAAAAGAAAAGGTCCAGAAAAATCAATTCAAAATTTGAATTGTGATTCGAAAAGGCACAGTCCCCGGCAACGGCGCCAAAAACTTGATGTCGTGGCGTCAGTCGACGTGCGACGACGCTCGTGCGAATCCGGCAAGTGTACCGGACTGCCGTCAAGTAATAAAAGATATCGAACCCACAGAGACTGTGTTCTCGAATCGCAATTAAATTCGAATCGATTAGTTCTGGACAGTTTTAGAGAGGGTTTTGAAATTGGTTTTTGAATTGAAAGATAGATGAGCAGAGAACAATTAAAACAGAAAACAATTGTTTATGGGGTTTTTATCTAAAACGGATTCCTAGGGATTTGGGTTACCTTTGAGGTTGTTTATGTTGCTAACTGATTTACCTTAGTTGATTACCGAAATTGCCTTGAAGGCGAGTTTATCCTCTGATAGCTTAAGCTCCCTCTCGGGTTACAAAAGCCGTGCCCAATTGACCCGACCCCTACTCTCGTGGTAGTCGATCCCAGATTGGACCCTTTGCGTTCCGTGACAACTCGTTGCTCCTCGAGGGACGGCTTCTAACTCTCGTGATTTCAGTCCCAAGTTTGACTTCTATAGGTCCGACACCCAAGTTCACCGCTAGGTTCCTCCTTGAAATGTCTCGGTCATGCAAATAACCTAAGTTCACCGCTAGGTTCCTCCTTGGATCATTCACATCTCACAAACCAGTGGCTGCCGGGCTTTACGAGTGAATCACCCTAGAGATCCTAAGTTCACCGTTAGGTTCCTCCTTAGAACGTCTATGTCACGTAAATAAACGGTTGCCGAAGTTTATGAGTGATTAACACACTAGAAATCAGATCTAAAACAATTATGAAATCAACAATGGTTTTAACATCAAATTAACATTATTTACAAACCTCGGGCAGAGCCCTAGTCCCTAGAAACTATGCTACTACTCCAGTCTTGCCATGGAGATGACAAGCTGGGTTGACAACATAATAAAAATCAGAAAAGAGAAGAGAGGAGAAGAAGAGAAGAGATCCTAAATCTATGCCTAGAGTAGTAGCCCCCAATGTGTTGATCTAATTGTATATCCTGATTCTGATGCCTTGGTCCATATTTATAGAAATGGGGAAGTTAGAGTCCCAAACCAACTCAAAATCTGATCTATTTCGGTTTCTTCAGGTCCAAGTAAAGCGCGTCACGGCCGTGATGGCCATCACGGCCAGGCCGTGACGGATTCTGCCTTGAAAATTCTTCACTGGTTGGTCTATCATGGCCGTGATGCTCATCACGGCCTGGCCGTGACGGCCATCACGGCCGTGACGGCCATCATGGCCTGGCCCCCGACAACCTTCGACTTGTGGTGGTTTTGGGTCACGGCCGTGATGGCTATCACGGCTAGGCCGTGACGACTCGACTTCAGCCTTTGTTCTTTTTCAGTTTTGCTCGATCATGGCCGTGATGGGCTCTGTTTGGCTCATTTTCTTCAGTTTTAAAGCTCCATCTTCATCCAAACTTCATCATGGTTGATCTTGAGCAATTTACCCTTGATATCTGCAAAACAACACACGAAAACCGCCTTACCCGTTCCAAAGGAAAATTAACCTAAAATCTAATAAAAATATGCCTAAACTACATGAAAATGCATGCAAAATGATGGACAAAGATGAGGTGGAATCACACTCATCAAACATCTAGATGCATACATCACAAGCATATCAAACATGCTCGTCCAGTGACTAATAACAAGAAAGGACCCAAGTCAATCTGGGTACCTAAGATTGTACCTGTTGCAGATTTGCTTAACAACAGGAAAGAAACACACATCCTGGTACTTGGACAGTGGGTGTTCACGTCGCATGATGGGAGAAAGGTGTATGTTCCAAGACCTTAAACATAAGGATGGTGGTTGGGTTACCTTTGGAGGAAACCAGAAAGGAAAGATCATTGGAATAGGTAAACTTGGTAAACATCATTTTCCCTCCATTGATAATGTTCTTTTAGTTAATGGTTTAAAATATAATCTGCTAAGCATAAGTCAATTATATGATAGTGGCTTTGTTGTTTCCTTTTATAAGAACATGTGTAATGTCAAAGAACCTCAATACTCTCACTTTGGAGGAACTTCTTGGATCTTTAAAAGTTCATGAGCTTGAGCTCAATGAATAAAAAAGTTCCGGAAAAGGAAAATTTATGGCCTTAAAGGCAAAGAAGGCTAGCTCTTCCAAAGTTCTTAAAGCTGAGGAATTCTCTGATGAAGCAGACCCTCTGACAGTGATGAAGGATCTGATGAGGATGAACTGTCTTTCATCTCCAGAAAGATTCAACATATGTGGAGAAAGAAAGGTGGTTTCAGAAGGAAGCAGTTCAACAAAAAGTTCATCAAAGAAAAATCAGACTCTAAGGAAAAAGGTCCACCTCTGCTTCGAGTGCAAAAATCCTGGTCATTTCAAAGCTGAGTCGCCCATAACGGAAGGACAAAAGGAAATTCTTCAAAAAGAAGAAGGGTTTGATGACTACTTGGGATGATCTGGATCTGTCTTCAAAGATGAAGAGAATGAAGCAGAGGAAGAGGCAAATATCTGTCTCATGGCTAGTACATCATCAGAAAGTGAATACACTTATATTGAGGTAATGGATTCTAACCCTTTCATTCTTTAAGATGCTTTTAATGAATTATTGCATAACTCATCAATTCTGTCTCATGAATATAGAAGTCTTAAAAAGAAATTTTCAGCACTATCTAAAGAATTTGATAGGGTTTGCATGGAGAAAATAAGTCTTGTAAATGAAAATGACAAACTGAAATCAGAGAATGTCAGTCTAACTGACAAACTCAAGTGTGAGCCAACTGTCTCTTGTGAAGTTGTAAAACCGAAACAAGATGTAACATATCTGATAGACACTCTGTCTAAATTTGTAGGTGGCTCAGATAAGCTTAGTTTAATTTTAAGGTACTCTAGGTCACCACATGATAAATCTGGCATTGGTTATGATAAAGAAAAGCATGAAGCATCTTATAAAAAGTTAAAACCACATGTGCATAATAGATCCTCTAAAGCTCAAACACAGCATGTCAAAACTAAACTAAGCTCGTCCAACACTTACTGTAAAGTGTGTGGAAAAAGTGGTGACATAACATCTTGATGCATACATTATAAGCATATTAAACATGCTCGTCCAGTGACTACTAACAAGAAAGGACCCAAGTCAATTTAGGTACCTAAAGATAAGATTGTACCTGTTGCAGACTTGCTTAACAATGGGAAAGAAACACACATCCTGGTACTTGGACAGTGGTTGTTCACGTCACATAACGGGAGAAAGGTGTATGTTCCAATACCTTAAACATAGGGATGGTGGTTGGGTTACCTTTGGAGGTAATCAGAAAGGGAAGATCATTGGAGTAAGTAAAATTGGTAAACATCCTCTTCCCTCCATTGATAATGTTCTTTTAGTTAATTGTTTAAAACACAATCTGCTAAACATAAGTCAATTATATGATAGTGGGTTTGCTGTTTCTTTTGGTAAGAACATGTGTAATGTCAAGAAACCTGATGGATCACTCTTATTCACCGGCAAGAGGAAAAACAATCTGTATAAGATTGACTTGGAAGATCTTACAAATAAAAGTGTCTCATGTCTAAGGTCCATTGAAGATGAGCGATGGATTTGGCACAAAAGGCTAGGTCATGCAAGCTTGAAGTTAATTTCAAAGCTAAATAAGCATAACCTCGTGAGGGGATTACCCAACCTTAAGTTCAAATCTGATGCTCTCTGTAATGCATGTCAAAAGGGAAAACAAGTCAAATGTTCCTTTGAATCTAAGAATGTTGTTAGTACCAATAGACCACTAGAGTTGCTACACCTTGATCTGTTTGGACCAACCAGGACTGCCTCTATTAGTGGAAAGAAATATGGTCTAGTCATAGTAGACGACTACACTAGATGGATATGTGTTACGTTCCTAGCTCACAAGGATGAGTCTTTCAAGGTCTTCTCTGTATTCTGCAAACGTGTACAGAATGAAAAAGGCATGTGTATTACTTCAATCAGAAGTGACCATAGGGGGAGTTTGAAAATGAGCTATTTCATAAGTTCTGTGAAGAAAGTGGTATACTTCACAACTTCTCAATACTTAGAACACCACAGCAAAATAGTGTGGTAGAGAGAAAGAAGAGATCTCTTCAAGTGATGGCTAGAACAATGCTCAATGATAACTCTGTCCCTAGACACTTCTGGGCTGAAGCTGTTAATCCTGCATGCTACATTCAAAACAGAATATACATTAGACCAATTTTGAATAAGACTCCTTATGAATTGTGGAAATGACGAAAACCCAACATATCTTACTTTCATCATTTTGGTTGAAAATGTTATATATCGAATACTAAAGATCAACTTGGTAAGTTTGATGCTAAAGTAGATAATGGAATTCTGTTAGGATATTCTGAATCATCTAAAGGGTTTAGAGTTTATAATTCTAGAACTTTAGTAGTAGAAGAATATATACATGTCAAATTTGATGACAAGCAGCCTGATAAGAAATTATCAAAGCTTGATGAAGCGATTGCATATTTGAATATCAAGGACTCTGAAATTCAAGAAATTGTTCAGAGATCTTGGTACTTCAGGAATTATCATCCACAAGATCAAATCATTGGGAATCCTAATGATAAGCTAAGAACCAGATCTACATTCAAAGAACAAGATGATTCTGCCTTAGTGTAACATCCCTGGCTGCTCTATGGATTGACGACTGTCCCCACAGACCAACACGGGTCTTTTCAGCGTACTTTGTCCTCACTCACACGCTTCCTGGAAAAACTTCCCAGGAGGTCACCCATCCCAGAATTGCTCCAAGTCAAGCACGCTTAACTGTGGAGTTCTTAAGTGATGGGCTCCCGAAAAGAATATGCATCTTGTTAGTATATGTAGTACCAATCAATTCATATAAGCATTCCTCAACTGTATAGTCACATACCTACACAGTCTCAGGATCCCTCTCATTCGGGTGTGTAATCGGTTCATTCATGTGTCCCTCCGCCTAGAACCTGCCAGGAGCCGCTCCTTGTCCGTGCCTTCTTGCACCGGCGACCACTCCCCGCCCTCGTCGGCACCCGGGTGTTACATGCCCACCAACTTCCGTTTGGTACGTCCCCGAACCACACCGTACTGGGAGAGGTGCCGCTCTGATACCATTTGTAACATCCCTGGCTGCTCTATGGATTGACGACTGTCCCCACAGACCAACACGGGTCTTTTCAGCATGCTTTGTCCTCACTCACACGCTTCCTGGGAAAACTTCCCAGGAGGTCACCCATCCCAGAATTGCTCCAAGTCAAGCACGCTTAACTGTGGAGTTCTTAAGTGATGGGCTCCCGAAAAGAAGATGCATCTTGTTAGTATAGGTAGTACCAATCAATTCATATAAGCCTTCCTCAACTGTATAGTCACATACCTACACAGTCTCAGGATCCCTCTCATTCGGGTGTGTAATCGGTTCATTCATGTGTCCCTCCGCCTAGAAGCCTGCCAGGAGCCGCTCCTTGTCTGTGCCTTCTTGCACCGGCGACCACTCCCCGCCCTCGTCGGCACCCGGGTGTTACACTTAGTCTGAGTTAGAACCAAAGACAGTAGACAAGGCTCTACTGGACAAGGACTGGATTCTTGCAATGCAGGAAGAACTGAACCAATTTGAGAGAAGTGAAGTGTGGACTCTTGTGCCTTTACCAAAAGATAAATAAGTTATTGGAACCAAATGGGTGTACAGAAACAAACTTGATGAAAATGGTAAGGTAGTAAGAAATAAAGCTAGACTTGTAGCACAAGGTTATTCTCAAGAAGAAGGTATATACTACACTGAAAATTTTGCACCAGTTGCTAGATTAGAAGTTATTCGCATCTTATTATCATTTCCTGCACATCATAATATAATGTTATATCAAATGGATGTAAAAAGTACCTTTCTAAACGGTGTTATTAGTGAGGAAGTATATGTTATGCAACCTTTGGGTTTTGAAAGTGAAACCCAACTTGAACATGTATATAAGCTAAAGAAAGCTTTATATGGTCTTAAACAAGCTCCTGGATCTTGGTATGAAAGGTTAAGTTCATTCTTAATGGACAATGGATTTAGTAGAGGAAAGGTTGATACAACTTTATTTAGAAAATCCAATAAGTCAAGTTTTATTGCTGTTCAAATATATGTTGATGACATAATCTTTGGTGCTACTAATATATTTCTATGTAAAGAATTCTCTAAGCTTATGCAGAAAGAGTTTGAAATGAGCATGATGGGAGAACTCAAGTTCTTTCTTGGATTTCAAGTGAAGCAAACAGTGGACGAGGTGTACATCCATCAAACTAAGTATACAAAGGAATTATTAAAAAAAATCAAGATGGATGATTGCAAACCAATGAATACCCATGCACCCCACGTCCATACTGAACACAGATGATAAAGATAAAATGGTAGACCAAAAGGTATATAGAGGTATGATAGGATCTATGTTATATCTTACTGCGTCTAGACCTGATATTATGTTCAGTGTATGTTTATGTGCTCGATTTCAATCTGATCCAAGAGAATCTCACTTATCAGCAGTTAAAAGAGTATTTAGATATTTAAGAGGTACTACTAATATTGGTTTGTGCTTTAAGAAAAATGGTGATTACAGATTAGTTGGTTTTTGTGATGCTGATTATGCTGGAGATAGAATAGAAAGAAAAAATACCAGTGAAGGATGTCACTTCATTGAAGCTAATCTAGTCTCATGGTCAAGCAAAGGAAAAAGCACTATTGCCTTATGAACTGCTGAAGCTGCGTATATTTCAGCTGCTAGTTGCTGCTCACAACTTCTATGGATCAAACATCAATTGGAGGATTACAATGTGTTTGTAAGTAGTATTCCACTTATGTGTGATAATACTGCTGCAATAAATCTATCTAAGAATCCAATATTGCACTCTAGAGCTAAACATATAGAAATTAAAAATCATTTTATAAAGGATTATGTGCAAAAAGGTGTTTTTGATATACATATGTAGATACTGACAATCAATGGGCAGATATCTTTACTAAACCTCTTGCAGAGGAAAGATTCATATTTATTAGAAAACATCTTAATATGATTTGTGTGGATTGATTGTGCATCAAATGCATATTGCATGAGCGTCTATTGCATAAGTGCGTCCAATACATGTTGTGCGTCCAATGGACATTGTGTCCATTGATTGTTTGCATGGTTTTATCAGACTCGTCTATGCTATCTACTATTATATTTGCATTGATTTATGTCCAAGACATATTTAATAATATCCTTATGCTGGTGTTGCACAAAACTGGGTTGAAGGGCAACTTGTCTGCCTTACACAAGTTTTGTCTCTATCATCTCATCACTGAGACAAAAATCAACCTGCCCAGAATTCTGTATGGAAGATTCAGGGATGGTATTGTTCACAAGAAGAAGCTCTCTGCAATTCCATATTGTCATCTTCTGTCCAAGATCTTCAAGTCTCAGGGAATCTATGACATTCTTGCTGCTAAGTCCCCTGAAGAACAAGCAAGAATTCTACCTGAGAAGGGAATGTCGGCTACTGATTTTGGCAAGATGAACATAGCCAACATGAATCTCAGTACATATGCTGCTACTGCCTTGGCTAAAACAGAAAAGTTGATGAAGATTAAGGAGGAACATGTTGAGCAGAACAATGAAGTTCTAGGGCTGAAAAGAACAGTAAGAAGAAAAACAATTGTTGTTAGGAAACCATATGCAAAGAAGCCTGCTACTGGCATTATGATAAGGGAACCTGTTGATGTTGCCCCTCAACATGATCCAACTCATAAAAGAACAAGGAATGCAATCCTGTCTTTTAATGAAGATGAGGATAGTGTCCACATCAGTGAGGTGTTGAAGAAACAAAAGTCAGTTGCTGCAGCTGCTATTCGAACAAAGAGAAGGCAACCCTCAAGAAAAGCTAAGTCCTTTGTGACTTCTGAGGTAAATGTCTCTACTAACGATCCTGTTCAATTAGCAGTAGATGCCTTAGTTGAAATCTTAGAAAGTAGGGATGATACTGCTACTACTGTTGCTATTGACATTGATGTGTACATACCCACTATACCTTCACCACAAACCTCTTCACCACAAACAGTCTCACCTGCCAACTCTCTTATACAAACCTCACCAAATAGACCACATTTTCAACCCATAATACCTGCAGATGATCCCTGGTTTAATTAACCAGATGATGTAGGGATTAACCCTGGAGTCCCCCTTTCCCAAAATACCTAGAACCAGATTCCCCTATACTCGCCCTTCAGTTCTCTATGCCGGCAAAGCTGAAAGCTGAGCCAAAGTAAAAAGAGACTGGAAAATCCTCTACCATCAACATGAACCTGAACCTGTTTCAACCAAACCTTTCTATCCTTTACTAGAATATGAGTACGAACCTGAGTCCATACAATACCCAGAATACATACACATTCCATATGTGCCAAACCACAACAATCCTCTTCCATCCACTCTGCACAACCACATTGGACCTGTCCTTACTCACCTTCCACTACAAAAATACCCACCTAGAAAATCTTCCCAAACCTCATCAAATCCCCTCCTTTCAAACCTTTCATTGATGGTGTCAACATGCATATCATATCTGTGTGGGAAACTGACCCTTGCAAAGCAAATGCTCCATCAATTATCCATAAAAGGTCAAGAACAAAAGGAAGACCTAAATTCATTCTGGACAGAGAAACTTCTTGGGAGACTTTCAGACATCCAAGTATTTATGGCAGAGCTGTGAGTCTTGTGGACCACCTCAAGTATGCCTTCCTGCAGAATGAAGTTGAATTGCTAAGATATGTCAGGGCTGCAAACTTTGTCCCTCCAACTTGACTGTTTCACACCAAGAAGAAGACAAAGATTGGTGTCAGACCCTATATGATTGCTCCAAGATTACCAATGATTGATCTGAATAAAGACAAGGATTTAAAGAAGCAGAGGAGCACTGCAAAGAAACCAGAAGACACTTCCTGCTTTATCAATCCTGTTACTGTTGAACCTTATGATTAGAACATGATTGATTTCTGGTTGTCTCGACTAGTTGAAGACATTGATCAAGACTCTGCATTTACTATTTGGGCAAATCACATGCTGGACTGTGCTAAGGAAGCTTCTTCTTCTGGTCTGGGTGATGGAGAAAACAGAATAATTCCTAAAGTTAGAGGAAAATGTGGACTGTCAAATTCCAGATTCTACATTTACAAGGATACTATTGGCATTCCTGTCATCAGTCATATATATGAAGAAGACCCTGTCCACTGGGCCAAAGAGCTGTCTCCTCCAGTACTTACTCTTGCTACTTTACCACCTCCATCTCCTCCTTCCGAGCACACTGAGGAAGAAATCATCATTGAAGAACCCGATTTGAAAGATGATGTTGTTCAACCAATATCTGGAAACGTGGAAGTTGTTGAGTCTGTTCCTAGACCAAGCACTTCTGAAAAACACTCATCTCAGACATTTGCTCTGACTGTCATTCATCCTAATGAGCACCCTCAAACTTCTAGAGCTCTAGACACTGTTCCAAGTCAAGCACATGCTCAAGACAGTGCTGAAAGTTCAAGACCCTCTCTGCCACAGAACTTTGAAGAGATTATTGGAAGGATTGTAGAGCAGAAAGTAAAAGTTGAGGTCGAGGAACAAGTTAAAGTAGAAGTTGCAGAAGCTTTGGTCCCAACAAATACAATGATCGGCCAATTGATGGGCATCTTATAAAGCTTTCAACAGAGTCAAAATATGCAAGTTCAACCTTCTCCACCTCCACCAAACCAGAACCCTCCTCCACCACATCCACCCTCTTCTTAACATTCTTTTATTCCTTTATACTGACAATGATGGTCCACTCCTATTTTCTTTTTGTCTTATGACAAAAAAGGGGGAGAAAGGATATAGAAATTAAATTTTATATAAAGTCAGGTTTTGGTTATACATATCTATTTTCACATGCATACTATTTTGCTGCATACTTATGTGATCTGATATTGCTATCTGTGTTTGGACTTATTAGCTCTGATACTGTGTTTATCTCTGTCACTATGTTTTTTATTTTGACTAAGTTAAAACTGATATGTGTTGCTGTTTTTGTGTTTTACTCTTTAAAGTTTGAATGCTTTGTCATAGGGGGAGCTCTGTAGCTCTCTTAGACTTTGCTCACTCAAATTTAATTGGTTTTGTCATCATCAAAAAAAGGGGAGATTGTTAGAACCAAAGTGGTTTTGGATTAAAATAATCTCTTAAGTTTTGATGTTAACAAAAAGGTTAAATTTGTATGGCAAAATATTTGTCAAAGATCTAACTTGTTTGTTATAAATATGCAGGGATTACTTGATTTTATGCGAGTCATAGGAACTAAAATTTAAAATATGAAATCTACAAATTCTAGTTCAAACCTCTAGATCAGTCTACAATTCTTGGTAAAATTCCGAGTCTTTAGCTTTATGGTAGACTAGATTGTTAAAATAAGAATGGACAAGGCCTTAGAATTAACTAAGCTAGAAGCATTACTAAGTCTAAAGAAAAATTAAGTATATGAGACATTGAAATATAACAAGTCCAAAGACTTGATAGACGGAGTTGCTTCACTATACGCCACGTCAGCAGACGAGCTCTTAAGTATAGCACGTCCTTCTCTCTGGACTAGGCAGAAAGTATGTAGACGCATTTTCAGTAGACAGGCCCGTCTCCCTGATAAGTAAATCTTGCACGTCCAAAGACCTGCGCAACCACTAGTTTTAAGACGTGAACCAGTCTAAGCTTAAACGTATTAATTTCAAATGATTGCTTATTTAATTCAAAGAATATATGTCTTTTACCTTGATGCTTCTTTTGTATAAAATCTTTATCTCTTGGATAAAAGAACTTCATACCATCAAAACCATAAACCTTTGTACTCTGTCAAAATAATTGTTGTAAAGATCAGGTCAAGTACAAAGATGGTAAGTCAGAAAGCAACCTTTGATACAATAGAGAAGTGACAGTTCTACTTTGATCATTCCTTTGTTAAACAAAAGCACTTCTCAGTGAAGCATATCAAGTTATCAGTCTTAACGGATCCAAGCATTTAATGCTAAGTCTAAACGGATACAATTTGAAAACCGTTGAAGAAGATCAAGACAGAGAAGCACTTCAGCTATATATATATACTTGAAGAACTTCAAGGAGCATATAGATATAGATTCAATATATAGATATACGAAGTAACACACTCTGATATCATAGTACAAAAACTCTGTTGAAATTGTAACACAAGTTTACGTGTAAATCTTGTTGATCTTAAACTTTCAAATCCTCACACATAGTGAGTTCTTAGATCAAAGCTTTAAATCTCTTTGCTAGAGTTAGAGCCTGAAGAGGCTTGGTAGAGAAAGAATACTTGTAGCTCGAAGAGGTGTTGAATACTTGTAAAGCTATCAGATTATAGTGGAGAAAAACCTTCAGGTAGAAGGGACTGGACGTAACTCTTGGTTAGAAGAGAGTGAATCAGGATAAAACACTTGTGTGAATCTTCTAAACCCTTATCTTTTACAGTTTTTGTTTATACTAACTGTGGGATTCTGAATCTGAGTTTATTAACTCTTCAAAAATGTTTTCCTGTTTGTGTGTTGTTCTTATTGTTTTTCTTGTAAAAGGTTTGAGAAAAGACTTTTTCGAAAATCTGTTAAGGAACACAATTCAACCCCCCTTCTTGTGTTTCCTTGTGCCAACTTCACGAAAAACAACATTAATACTGATTTGTCATGATATCATTGGATGCCAGCGTAAAACTCCTTTATACTAACGATGTATAGAAATCAATCTCTTAGAAATAATCATTATTTAAAATAGGGTTAAATATGTTTTTAGTCCCTCATTATTTACAAAAGTTGGTTTTAGTCCCCCGTTTGGAAAATGTACTTTTTTAGTTCCTTATTTTTTAAAATGTGCAGAAATGGTCCCTACAACACACTTTCAATTAAATTGGTTCGTATTTTTTTGTGTTAGGAAGTGAACCAAACCCGATGGTCATTGGTTCAGTTATCAGGTTCAAGGATTTTGGAAACGAACCAATTACTATATTTTAATATATATATATATATATATATATATATATAATATTTCTATATTTATATATAGTGTAATAGTTTACTATTTTAATATTTTTATTTATATATATATATATATATTAATTAATATTTTCAGGTCTTAACCGAACCAATTTTGATTGGTTTGGCTTTTATATTATTTTATTATTGACTTTTAAAGTTTATATTATTTTTTTGATTTTTAAATGTTTTTAGCCTGAAAAGGTAGCAAAGTTACCATTTTCTTTGAGAAGTTTGGGGATATAAAATCATGTATGTCTTGATTTTGATGTTAGGTCAGAATTTAAAACCCCTTGCTATTTATATTTTTATTAGTATAATATAATTATAGTATAAACAATTTAAATATTTTGTTTCAATCAATAAAATATAACGTTATTATATTTCAAAATAGAAATAACAATTACAATGGGGTTTGAATTAAATATTGTAATAATTTTTTTTCAAGAAAATTTACCCGTACGTTACACGGGTAAGCTACACTAGTAGGATATCATATATGGATTTCCTTCTTGTTTTTAAGATAATTTTGACTTTCATCTATATGGAGTCATATATGCACCGTAGTTGTTATAAGCTCTTTTTTTAAGAGCAATTGTATACTTTTCAATGGAGGGACTTAAAAGTTATTGTGCTGGATGGATTATATATGTATAAATATTATATGGATATTTGAATGGATGCTTCTATTAGGAAGAAACAGATTTTGAAAAGTTGTAATCCGCTTACTCTGAGTAATTTTAGTTCCCACTGATAAATAAGTCCTATAGTTAGCTAAATCAGATTTAATACAATCTTCATTCCATCATTTGTTGCCTGAGCCTTTGACTCATCCATATGTCAGAATGATGCCTTCATTGGATTTCCTTTGTCATTGGTGAAAAGCTTTCAATATTACATCTTATTGTCCTTATGAGTGCAAATTGGAAACGTAGCTTGAAAATGAGATGTGATGATATCAACTAATTTTATTAGGGAATATTGCTTTGCCTATTGTTTTAGGGATATGAAATGAAATTTTATTATAGGTATATATATAATGATGAAGAAGCTTACCCAAGTTATTTCTATATGTGAATGATTCAAATTGTGTATTGTGCTGTGTTGACTAGTGCAATTGTATGAATATAATTTTAAATATGATATTTACTTAGTTGTATCCATATCTCTAGCGTTTATAAATTTTTTTTTGTATTTGTTATCATATTAGATGAGTTGGTTGTGTTCATGAGATGTACTAAGTGATTTCTGATTTGATTTTGATTTTGATTTGATATATGAATTGAATTGGGTGCTTGCGTATTTGTTGTGGTCATGACTCTATATGATTGTCACGGTGCTGCCTGCATGTGCTGTGGTGGTGTCCAAGGGTCTCGAAGGCTTTGTCAGGTGGGAAAGATAATACATTGGTATAGTTTGGGTTTAAATGCGGGTTTACTATAATTGTTTAGGAAATCACATGGGGCTATTGACATAAACGGCTTAATTATAATTATATAAATTATTTATATGGATTGTGTAATTAGTATCTTATCTGATGCTATGGGTGGATTATTTTAAATGATATTAGCTTGATGCTATATTTTGAACTGTGAGTTTTTGGGTAAGGTTCAAATTCGGGAACCTTACCTATGCTTGAATTTCTAGACGTTGAGCTTCAATTTGATCTCAATGTAGTTAGGCTTTATGTATAGTTTATATGTTATATGTGTTAAGTCGCTTGGAGACTTCTTGTGATGAGCATTTGATGTTCGAACTAGTACTATGATAGACTTTGGATTTTGGCCAGGAGATATCCAAATAATATGTCTTATGATAGACTTTGGATTTAGGCCCAGAGATATCCAAATAATATGTCTGGTATTGTGAAAGACTTTGGATTTAGGCCCATAGATATCCAAATAATATTTTTTATGATAGACTTTGAATTTAGGTCCAGAGATATCCAAATAATATGTTTGGTATTGTGAAAGACTTTGTATTTAGGCCCAAAGATATCCAAATAATATGTCTTTGTATGGTAAGAGCCAGAGATATCCAAATAATATGTCTTATGGTAGACTTTGGATTTAAGCTCAGAGATATCCAAATAATGCGTCTTATGAGAGACATTGGAGTTTGGTCCTGAGATATCCACATGATAAGACTCGATCCACGAAGAGTTACGTGACCTGATTGCTATATAGCGATGAAATGTTTGACACATATAGTCTCCTTGGAGCAAAGTTAGATCTAGTCCTATTATGCATTTGAGTCCTAGTCCTTTCTGAATATATATATATATATATATATATATATATATATATATATATATATATATATATATTGTCAATGTATTATATCGATATATATATCCACTTGAATGATTGTTTGTTTACTTGCATGCCCATATTTACATTGCTAGCATAACGTAGAATCTTACCTCCATATGTTGTTTCTTCTTTTCGCTATGTGTATGTGAGTAGCTGACTACGACGATCGGATTCGTGACGGGACAAAAACAACCCAGCGCCATGATGATAATGGAGGATTCACCGAGTGGCGGAAGACTGGTCGTACGTCACGTTTTGTAGGAGTATAGTCGCTAAGGGAAACCTCTTTTTCTTTTTATGTTTTCTAGATCAGTCTGTCTAGACAGATCCCTGTAATTGGTGTATGTACATGTTTGTTCCGCGTACTTATGAAAATCATTTTGGGATTATTATACTTAATTATTTTAAATGTTGTTCTTGTATGACGTCTTTAAACTTTTTCCTCTCCTAGCAATTGATGTAATACCAGTGAGTTAAGGCTTGGAGTTGTACATCTTTTGAAATTTATCAACTGTTGATCAGGTTTAATTTTAACGTCATCCAAAACTCCATTTTCAAAGAGTTTATTTCAAAAAAATTCCAATAAATTCTTATTTTATTTAATTAATTAATTTTAATTAAAATATGGTGTTACATGTCTCCTCACTTTGTTTTTTACAACAAGCAAAGGTAGGGTTTTCCTATTTTAATAAGTTTTTTTTTTCATTACCCATGTGTATGTTTTGATTTCAATAATTTAGGTTATGATTTCAATATCAATATTTGTTTCTGATTATCCATATATAAATTAGGGTTATCAATCGCGCACTATAGCAACGAGGAGAAACAGAGCAGCCAGTGGTCGCTACTTGGACGGTGTGGCATATCGCTTTCCTGTTGCAACAATATCAATTGCTATCGCGGTGGAAATAGTGTCGAAAAGTGGCGGAGCAGGCGCTCCTAGACCACTCTTGTTTCATAAACTAAAATTTCATCCATAGAGCCTCCGATGGGGTGCTTTCAACCACACCCAACCGCCAATCCCTTTCCACTCCTCCTCTTGTCTTTTAAGTATTTTTTTCATTCTCAGTTCTCACCATTGGCCTAAACTAGCAACCGTCCCACTATGCGCTTTCTTGCTATAGCATTTTCAGGATTAGCCGCTATTTGTGATTGATACTCTGATATAGGCAAAACCAACCCAAGACTAAAGCCACCAAAGTTAGGGCTTTAGGCCCCCAAATGTTTTCTAGTCATTTAGGCTTTCAACTTCTTCTTCTTTTTTTGGTTATTTAAGCTTAACAAGATAAATAATTTAAAATCCTAAATTTTTAAAATTATTGGAAATCTTACATGTGGTTGCATGTACACATACAACAAAAATTTTCATTAATTGTAATAATTACACTTTTAAAATATAGACATTTAAAATAAAGATAAAATTTAAATAAAAATATAATTTTTTAAATACAATATTATTATTATTATTATTATTATTATTATTTTAAAAAAGTTTTATACCAAATTTCGCTTTAGGCTTTAAAATACATTGGGCTGACCCTCGATATCAATACACATACAATTGGGAAGTGTCCGGTTACTATTACAGGAACAGTAACCGGACATGTGTCGGCTCCAGATTTTTTTGCCTTTTTTATCTGTTTTTTTATTTTTCAAAAAAAAATTAATTTTTTTTTACTTTTTTTATGTTTATTTTTATTATTTTTTTTACTTTTTTAAAAATGAGAGTTAAGTTTCATTTTTTATACAACTTTTTTTACTTTTTTAAAAAAAAAATTTACTTTTTGATTTTTTTTTACGTTTTCCTTAGTTTTTAAAAAAAATTTCTAATAATTTTTTTTTGTTAATACTTTTTTTAGTTTAATTTGTATACACTGACAGCGTAAAATTTTTTATACACTGTCAACCAATCATAAATTGATAAACAGTAAGAGTAGAGTTGTCATGTTCTTGATGTTTTCACATACTAAGAGGTTGTGTAAAACAAAAATCTCTATCCATCTCTTCCAATGAAGGCCGAATTGTATTTGTGACCTAGGAAGTTTTTGTTTCAACTTTTGGAATATGATCATGTGTTTGAGTTTCTAACTATCCATTGATCTTGAATCTATAAATCTTGGAAGTTTTGATAGTTTGTTCCTATGATGACCGAAAATATGAATAAGTAGGCCTAAGATACTATGTTTCAACTTTCCAAGTATGATCATGAATTTAGAACTCTTAATACCTTGTGATTCTAAACCTAAGAGTTATTGTTAAACAAAGAATATTTTCCTCATCGTCCTATGATGGCCGAAACTTAGTGTTTATGTGCTAGGATGTTTGAGTTTTTATTTTTCCAAAATGATCATGGACTTGAGCTCCATAAGATATTTGGATGCTAAGTCTAAGAGATTGGAAAGTTTAAGGATTTCTAACTTGTTGATTCTATGCTATTAAAGCTAGTATGTATTACTTTCATTTTTCCAAGATGATCATGGACTTGAGGTCCATAAGATATTTGGATGCTAAGTCTAAGAGATTGGAATGTTTAAGTTTCCATTGTTTTCCAAGATGATCATGGACTTGAGCTTCATAAGATATTTGGGTGCTAAATCTAAGAGATTGAAATGTTTAAGTTTCTATTGTTTTCCAAGATGATCATGGACTTAAGTTCCATAAGATATTTGGATGCTAAGTCTAAGAGATTGGAAAGTTTAAAGATTTCTAGCCTATAAATCCTATGAAGGCCGAACCTAGAAGGTTATGGACCTAGGATACTTTGTTCTTATTTTTCCAAAATGATAATAGTTTTGAGCTCCTTAATACATATGGATGCTAAAACATAAGAGATTGGAAAGTTTAGTGAATGCTAGCCTATTTTACTAGCCTTGGACGAATATCCTAAGTTTATAACTTAGTGGGATTTTAATTCAACTTTGTTAAATGATCATTGTTTATGAACTCCTAACACTTAAGGATCATAAATCCATGAGTTGTATAATTTTCGGGAATCTCTAACCCTAAGAACTAGTCTTGGCCGAACTTATACCTTGTGGTTTAGTGTTCTTGTTTGATTTTAACTGGTGATTTTGTGTTCATAACCTTAGACTTCCATCGCGGAGGAAACGAAGACGTTCGTGACATACCTCTTCGAGCATCTAATCTCCTTACCTCCACAAAAGGTAAGAGGGGTTTGCCTAGGGATATTCAATGACTATATGCATATGTGTATGTGTTTACTTGAGTGATTTGAATATTATTATGATATGGAGCAAATACTTGAACGACTTGTTTACTTGAACTATTGTGATTATTACTTGAAGTTGATTATTACTTGCCTTAAAGTATTGTGAGTTGTATGTATGTGATGAATTGTCGTTAACTGTGATATTATTGTTAAGAATATATTACTGTTGATTGAAGTTTGAGAAGCCGGACTTGAGTCTGTGCACAATAATTATAAGGATTAAAAGCCTTAATAACCTTGAATAGAACTTTGAAAGTATTTGTTTCATTTATAGAAGTTCCTTGTTCAAAACGCTTACTTCAAGAGAATGAGATTCTAGTTTT
Source organism: Sophora flavescens (assembly GCA_030762895.1). NCBI lineage: Eukaryota > Viridiplantae > Streptophyta > Magnoliopsida > Fabales > Fabaceae > Sophora > Sophora flavescens. Next base: position 167,714,485 of record CM061066.1, on the reverse strand, counting down.
GAAAAGAAACGTTGAAGTGTTCTTAAGTCAATAGAAATTACCTTTTTATGATCCAAAGTTTGTACGAGAGAAAACCATTTTCGAACTATGTGTTTTATAAAGGAAAAACCCCTTTGAAAATATTTGGCTTTATTCCATCAAAGATTTCGAAAGCAAACAAATTTCCAAATGTTTTATAAAAGACTTTGTAAAGGAAAAGATTTTTCTCCTAAATGATTTAGAAACGTCCCGATTACTTGGATAAGTGACCGAGGTTTTGTTTTGGTTTTTGATTTTTCACTGAGCGAAAAGTAAGCACATGTGAAAGAAAATACTAGTTCGCAAGACGTTGCCTCTAATATTCAGTTTATGCACGTGATCTGGGATTCGTGTCAAGAATTATGGACCAAGGGTCCTAATCGTGATATTATAGGCTAGGAGTCCTAATTTTGGAATTGAGGACTGTGTGTCCTAATTTCGTTGTTATGGGCTAGGAGTCCTTATTATGTTGAAATAAAACATGGATAAAATTATAATTGTTTCTACGACCACAACCTTGGACTACGGCATCAGTCTAAGGTGTTGTGATTGAGCACTCAGACTGCATGTCATGTGTTATTGATTTTCAAGTAATGAAAATTGTGAATAGTCGTTAGCTTTGGGCTTCGACAACGGAAAAGAGTGAATACAAAAAAAAGTCTCGATAATGAAAAGTCTTTTATTCATATGCATTTCCCCTTAGCAGACGTGCTTGAGTTAACCGAATACCCGCTTAAGATGTGGTATTCGATGAGGTATACATCCGAATGACCGTTATAAGGGATTCGTGATGATGTTGATTCGGGTGCATGAGGTGACGGAGACAACTTGCCAAATGTGGCGTACGAGCCTGATCAACTCTTTCTTTCTTGATGATAAAACGGTGATGGTATCTCATGAGATTAGGTTTAGAGCCTGATGATTGAAGTGTCATGCATTATCTTTATAAAATTGATTGATTCGGGTATGAGACCCACTGAAATAATACTTGTTATTTACCTATGTGTAATGTTTAAAATGTTAATATGCCAAGGTGTTGCATGTATCATGTGTATAGTTGTTGTATGATATATCCATTTGTCGGTCTCTCACTCTTACAGTTATATCAGGTCTCTTCGGGTTTTGCTGTAGTACCTTGGTACTCTAGTACCGATGTTGCAGAGGAGCCTTTCTAAGTCACTTGAAGACCTAGTGTTAGAGGTTGGGAAAGTATTCTGATTGGGGGTCTCCAATGAATATTTGATAGAATGACCAGCTTAGGAGTCTGAGTAGGGTTGTATATCTAAAGAATAGGTGAATGTAGTGTTATATACATCCATCTGTAGTGTAAACTTTTCCTTTCGAAAATGGAAACTTAGAGAAATGTTGTGTGTCATGGTAACTTGGTTACGAATGTGACTTTAAGTTTTAAATGTATGTATTATGGATTTCAGAGTTATCCTTGAAGAACAATTTTATACCCCAGTTTTCTGACTTAAAATAAAACAATTTTCTGAAAGCAACCAGCAAATTATCTCTTTAATTTAAATTCCGCATGTGTTACATAGTAATACCCTAAGGGAGTGTTACGGTTCCTGTAACAGTAGAAGGAGTTGCCAACCGAACCGAACCAATTTTGATTGGTTCAGATTTATTATATTATTTTATTATTAATTTTTTAAAGTTTACAAATTTTTTGTGTTTTAATATTTTTATCCGGGAATGCTACCAAACCCAATGATCATCGGTTCGGTTATCAGGTTCGAGAATTTTGGAACCGAACTAATTATATATTTTATTATTTATATACATACATATATATATATATATATATAATACTTAATATTTATTATATGTAATAATTTTATATTTTAATATATATTTTAATTATATATATATATATTTTAATATTTTCGGGTCAAAACCAAAACCAATCGAACCGAACCAATTTTGATTGGTTCGGATTTTTTATATTATTTATTATTAATTTTGTAAAGTGTACAAATTTTTTGATTGGTTCTTTTTTTTTGTTCAGCTCCAAATTGAACAAAACCCAATGGTCATTAGTTCGGTTATTTTGGACACTAACCAATTAATATATTTTAATATATTTTATATATATTTTAATATTCAATATTTATATCACTTTTCAATTGACCACTTTTCTTCTACTGTTCCTGTAACAGTAGAAGGGGTTGCCAACCGAACCAATTTCGATTGGTTCGGATTTTTTATATTATTTTATTATTAATTTTTTAAAAGTTTACAATTTTTTTGTTTTTAAATGTTTTAGCCAGGAAAGGTACCAAACCCAATGGTCATTGGGTCAGTTATCAGGTTCAAGAATTTTGGAACCAACTAATTATATATTTTAGTATTTTTATATATATATATATATATATAATACTTAATATTTATTATATTTAATAATTTTATATTTTAATATATATTTTAATTATATATATTTTAATATTTTCGGGTCCAAACCAACCCAATTGAACCGAACCAATTTTGATTGGTTCGGATTTTTTACATTATTTTATTATTAATTTTTTAAAGTGTACAATTTTTTTGTTTTTAAATGTTTTTATCAAGGAAAGGTAGCAAACTACTATGTTTTTCGAAAAGTTTAGCGGCGTAAACCCGAATGAATAATTAGATGAACCAATCCAATTAAATTGGTTTGCATATTTATATATATTTTAATATTCATTATCTATATCACTTTATCAATTGACAACTTTTCTTATACTCTTCCTGTAACAGTAAAAGGAGTTGCCAACTGAACAGAACCGATTTTGATTGATTCGGATTTCTTATATTTTTTATTGTTAATTTTTTAAGTTTACAATTTTTTTTTGTTTTTAAATGTTTTTAGCCATGAAAGGTACCAAACTCAATGGTCATTGGTTCGATTATCAGGTTCACGAATTTTGGAACCGAACTAATTACTATATTTTGGTATATATATATATATATTAATACTTAAAATTTATTATATTTAATAATTTTATATTTTAATATATATTTTATTTTATATATATTGTAATATATATGTAATATTTTAATATATATTTAAATTTTATTATATTTAATATTTTAGCGGTATAAACCCGAACGAATAATTCGATGAACCGATTCAATTAAATTGGTTTGTATATTTATATATATTTTAATATTCAATATCTATATCACTTTATCAATTGACAACTTTTCTTTTACCATTCCTGTAACAGTAAAATGAGTTGCCAACCGAACAGAACCAATTTTGATTGATTCAGATTTCTTATATTATTTTATTTTAAATTTTTAAAGTTTCCAATTTTTTTTAAAATGTTTTTAGACAAGAAAGGTACCAAACCCAATGGTCATCGGTTCGGTTATCAGGTTCAGGAATTTTGGAACCGAACTAATTACTATATTTTAGTATTTATATATATATATATATATATTAATACTTAATATTTATTATATTTAATAATTTTATATTTTAATATATATTTTAATTTTATATATATTGTAATATTTTCGGGTCCAAACCAAACTGAACCAATTTTGATTGGTTAGGGTTTTTATATTATTTTATTATTAATTTTTTAATGTGTACAATTTTTTTGTTTTTAAATGTTTCTAACCAAGAAATATAGCAAACTACTGCATTCTTCGAAAAGTTTAGCAGCGTAAACCCGAACGAATAATTCGATGAATCAATCCAATTAAATTGGTTTGTATTTTTTTGTGTCTGGGTCTGAACCAAACTCAACGGTCATTGGTTCGTTTATCATGTTCAAGAATTTTTAAATCGAATTAATTACTATATTTTAGTGTGTATATATATATATATTAATACTTAATATTTATTATATTTAAATATAAATATAAATATTAATTATATATTGACATGATCCATGATCTCTTGATCCTTGTGCTAAACGGTAGATAAGTAAATTATAATCATCATTGAGAATTGATTTTGAAATAAAATGGGGTCTGTTTGTTTTAGATTTTGATAGAATTGATTTTGGTAGAATTGATTTTGGAAGAATTGATTTTGAAAAAATCAAGGTTAGAAAAATTGATTTGTGTTTGGTAACAATATTTGTAACATCCCTTGCTGCTCTATGGATTGACGACTGTCCCCACAAACCAACACGAGTCTTTTCAGCGTGCTTTGTCCTCACTCACACGCTTCCTGGGAAAACTTTCCAAGATGGGCAACCGAAAAGAAGATGCATCTTGTTAGTATAGGTAGTATCAATTGTCGCGACCGTACCGTCCGGGAGCCGCGAAAAGGGATAAAAAGTCAGAGGAGTCGCCAGCTGTCGTGACCGTCCCGTCCGGGAGGCACGAAAAGATGGATATAATGACAGAGGAGTCGCCACTAAAATTTTTATTGGGAAAATCTTAGAAAACCCAATTATTTAAAGGTACACTGGTAAAAAAGAAAGATAGATAGATGAGTCCGGGAATCGGTTACGAGTAGGGAAGGTATTAGCACCCCACATCGCCCGTTTTAAAAAAACGGTACCTCAAGTTAATTGTGCAAAAAAACATTTTAATAACATTTTAAATATTTATTCTACCCAAAAATTATTTACAAGAAAGTGTTGTTTTTAATTTTAAATATTTTAGATTTTTATTAGTTTTTATATTTTTAAATTTATTGTTTATAAAAATTAAATGAGGTTGAACATGGCACATGAGTCCACAGGGCAACCTCAAATCTAAGGGACTGAGCATGGCACCGTGTCCATAGAACATCCCTAAAAAGGGAAAAGTTTAACTTTTTGATTAATTATTTTAACATAAAAAGGAGATACAGAAAAGGGAAAATTTAGTTTTGGCCCGATAAGATGATTTATCCTGCTCCTACGTATTCCCGGGTGCGATGGGAAACTCAAAGCCACGTAGTTCTTTTAAAAAAAATTGATTGGTTGGTTGATTTTAATTTTGATAAAGATACGATAAACCCTTACAACTCACACGACACTTGAGGATGAATAAGTCCATACATCAACGCCGTATATTGTTGCGTGAATTAAAAAGACATTTTTTTTATAAAATTAAATTGGGTAAAATTGATTAAAAGTATAAATTGAAAAAAAAAACACTTAATATTTTTTAAAGCGGATTCACTCTTGCACAGGGTTAAAGATAGCAAAGGTATACGATGAACCCTTACAATTCATACAACACTTGAGGATGAAAAATCATACATCAACATTGTAGATTGTTGCGTGAATTAAAAGATTTTTATTTTATTTTTATTTTTTAAGAAAAAAAAGGATTTTATTTTTAATTTGTCATTTCTATTTTTGTTTGTATCTTGTTGTTTAGAATCCTCTTATTTTGAAAAGAACTCAACCCAATTTAAATTGCCTATGATAGTAAGTGGGAAAGCCATTGTTGGTCCAAAAACCAGTAAGCTTTACATATTTTGTATGAAAAGAGAGCACCTTCCTTGACCCAAACAGACAACCCACAAATTACCCGAGGCCCATAAAGCTACCTAAAGCAACAGAATCCAGATTTACTTGCCATTTAGATTCAAAAAAAATCAGGAAAGAAAAAGGAAAGAGGTAAACCAGAGGGAGGCACACGATGGAGATGGAGCGGATCTGGTTCGTGGTGAGGCGCGGCCGTTACGAGCTCGCGGATCTGCAACTCCCAGTGGTGGAGGTTGCGGTGGTCGCGCGAAGGAGCGGCGGAGGGGGGCGTTTCGCGCGAGGGAGGAAGACGGTCCGGAGGGCGGCGGTTCGCGTGGTTTCGCGGTGGAGGGGGGCGTCTCGCGCGGAGGAGGAAGACGATCTAGAGGGCGGCGCACGGCGGAGGGCGCGGTTCTGATCTGTTGGGGTTCTGTCTGGGTATGTTGTTTATTTTATTTTTGGTTTTTTGCTGAGATGATGGTGATGGGTTGTGGTTTTTTGGAGAGAAGGAGGAGAAGTTTGAATGATAGAGGAGGAGAAATTTGAAGGAGAGTGGTGACTGGTGTGGGTAGCGGTCTGAGATCTGAGCAGATCCGCGTATTCTATGGCGGGCTCGTGGTGGCTGAGACGGAGGCTCCGACCAGAACACGCAGTGGTGGTTCGGTGGTGGTTGCAGAGGTAGCTTGAAACTAGGATCTGATCTCCCCTTTTTTATGGTGTTTTGGTTGTTCTCTTTTGTTTTTTTTTTATTTAGGATGATGGTGGAAGTGAACCTTTGTGGATTGTTGAGATTGAAGGAAGATGTTGTTACTGGTATGGTAGTTATGGAGATGAGGCCATGGCATGGGTGAAGATGAAGGGTGGTTATGGATGGTTCGTGGTTCTATTTTTTTATTTTCCTGGCTGAAGGGATGTGTTTAATGGGATGGAGGATGTTGAAGATGGAATGTGGTTCATGATGGAGGCTATGGTGTTTCTGGTCTGAGATGAAAGGATAATGGTTGTTATGGTGGCTTAAGTGGGAGGAAGGTCATGAAGAAAAATGGTGAAGGAGCAAGTGATGATAATGAAAAAAACCAAATGGGAGAGAACCCCCTTCCCTTTTTTACGCCTCTCCCCCTTCTGTGCTTTTCTGTTTGGCATTTAAATAGAAGAAGATGAATCCTCTGCTATGTCCTCTCACCTTGGGACCAAGGACCATGTAAATTGGAGTGTTGAAGAGGGTAAAGTCTGCTTCAATCTTTGTTCAACTTCCATTTTTATGTTCTTTCCTCTGATCAAGGTAAAAAGACCATTCCCAAGTTCTGAACATTACCCATAAATGGGAGGCTAGCTGCTTGAGGCCTTGAGCCTTGTGAGAGCTATGGTGGAGATGGGGAAAACACAGTGGACAAAACATTTAACTTCTAGAAAAACATTTCTTTTTCTTTCTTTTTTTTTGTGTGTTTTTTTTATTTAAATATCTTTTCACTTGGGCTTGGACTTAAAACAACTTGTAACAAAAACAAATTGAGCCAATAACATAACCAATTTTTAGAGAATTTTTATGCATTTTCTTTTCTTTTTTTTTCAAAATATTAGTTAAAAGGAAAATACCCAGACAAAATTAGGTGTTCACATCAATCAATTCATATAAGTCTTCCTCAACTGTATAGTCTCATACCTACACAGTCTCAGGATCCCTCTCATTCGGGTGTGTAATCGGTTCATTCATGTCTCCCTCCACCTAGAAGCCTGCCAGAAGCCACTCCTTGTCCGTGCCTTCTTGCACCGGCGACCACTCCTCGCCCTCGTCGGCTCCCGGGTGTTACATGCCTACCAGCTTCCGCTTGGTTCGTCCCCGAACCACACCGTACTGTGAGATGTGCCGCTCTGATACCATTTTGTCATGACCCAACTTAGGCATTCCTAACTGTCCAAAATGAGACTCCATAGTCCACTCACAAGGTAATAAAATACCAAAAGCAAATAACAGAGTAAATGTTTATAGTAAACATAAGCCAAGTGGCCCTGAGTTAACATTAAAAGAGTTTTAAAACCGAAACCCAATCAGTTACAAAACCAGAAGGAGATTCAAAACTCCAAAATACAGAGATATCTCATATGACAGTCCAAAAAAGAAAAGAAAAGCAAAACAATAGCAACTGCCCAAGCACTAAACATGGGCTTCTCGAGATGACTTCCCTCGAGAGGTACCTGAAGCTAAACCAAAGAGGGTGGGAGTGAGTTCTAGAACTCAGTGATGGAAAATACAAAAGACATACAATAATTATAAATAATATGTATAAATAAGGGCGGAAGAGTCCTAGAACTCAGTGAGGGAAAATACAAAATACATACAATAATTATAAATAATAGGTATACATAAGGTCATATTCCATAATATGCATCAAGGTATCCCGATCGAATTCGCTGACCGGCAAGTAACCTCAGTCACTGACTGCATTATCACCCTCCGAACTCTGGGGTTTTTCACTAGAGGTCCCACACTCTGACGACCACATTTCTATACCGATCGAGTCCATTGACCGGTCGGATACATCCAGTCTTGCTTGATGTCCAAAATCATACCACATTCCATAGATATGTCGTTTAGGCATCATTCAAACTTGTGCATTTCCAAAATATTCCCAAAGAAACAATATATCTCATTCCACCATCACATATACATGGTCGTTATAATCATATCATATTCTTTATATATATATAGTAACTCAATAAGCTAGGTGATTATTATTATTATATATACTAATTACTATCAAGCTTTCATCCTTAAACTTGCAAATTCATTCACGCAAGTCCCGGGTGTTTGGAAGTTTGTTTTTATTATAAATAATATAATATAATATAATAATATATAGGTATTTGTATTCATTCTCTCCAGCTTTATGCTCCCTCCCGTTTACTTTCCGAGCTTCTGCTACAAGAAATGCTGAGGCGTTAGAAAATTCATGCCGCGGCCTGGTCTCCCACAAATGCAACGTAGCTGCTTCACAAGAAACAATCCCCTCCTTTTCCTTTTTATAAATACTCCATCTAGAAATTAAAGTTGAAGATGAAATCCCTTCACATGAATCCAAAATAGTACATACAAAACAAGATGTTCAAACAAGATAAAATTTTCCTAATATCATCATATACTTCATGAACCTCATCATCCAAAACACTACCCATAAACCATTACTCTATCATTTTCAAATATTTTCATACTCTTACTATATCACAGACCCTGATCAACAAAATTTCACATACAAATACAACAATCCTTCACCTGGAATAATGTTAGGTAGAGGAAGAAACATTATAAAGGAACTCGCTACACCCAAAACGCAAAAATTACATCATGAACTTGCTCCTTTACCCTTGGATTGCCGTTTCTTCTCCCCCTTTTTTTTCATGTAAGAAAAGAAACTGAAATAGGGTTCTAAGAAATAACTCTCAAAGACTCAAGTTTTTTATTTATACTCATTTGCTTTTTACTAAAAGGCCCCTAATGCTAAGTTATACTCTTCTCTTGACATTGAGGGAAAAAAAATAGATAAAGTCCTTAATTAATTAAAATGCATATTTTATTTTTAAAGTTTAATTTTCCTTCATCCTATTAAATATTTATTATCTATGAACTCCTAATATTCGTTATTTAAATTATTTATAACATGCATATAAATTATATATATTTTAGTGGGTATTACAATATTTTAAAAGTAGGTTTAGAAGAATTGATTTTGTTTGGATGATAAAGTAAAATCATTTTTGAAGTGTAAATATGTAGAATTTTGTGGGTCATACATCTAGAATCAATTATTTTCAACGAAAAAGCTAAAAAATTTTGCTTCTACAAAACTCAGTTTTACCCATCAGAAATCAATTATTTCCAACTGAATTTTACACCAAAACACTCTGGTTACTGTAGCAACTGAGGTTTGGGTGCTGAAAATGGTGTTTCCCCAACTTACCAAACAAGCACATGATAGATAAAAGAGTGAAATATCTCATAAATATAATATAATTTATATTTCAATAAATCTGTATTATATCGTTTTTAGAAGAAAAAAATCTTATAAGGACCCGTACATATACGGGTTATTACACTACTAGGTTGACATCTTTGAATGCATCGTTTGGTCTTCAACTGTTTAAGTGTCTCTTCACCTCCAATCCTTTCAACAAACAAACAAATGTAAGATTTCTCAGTTGTAGTTTTGTTATTGACGTTGTAATTTTAATCAATAGCCTTAACCCTTTTATTCTTACATGCTTCATGCTTGTGAGTTCTATTATGCTACGTTTTTTACTTTCAGATGGTTTTTTTTCTTTCTAAACGTACCTATGAACAAATTGGTTGTGGAAGAGAAGTTTATAGTTTCAATGAGCATATTTTGTGTGAGCATTGGTTCTTTCATCTCTGATTCAACAAAAATAATATCGAATTACTTTAACCTTCGTTTCTTATTATGTGAACTGGTTTATATAAAATCTAATTTTCTTTTCTTGCTTTTGGTTAAATGTTATAATTTTGTTTTTCATTTTTTCATGAATTATTTTGATTGCATGCCTTTTGTGATATCAAATATCATTGTTCAAATTTTGTCAAGCAAGTTTACTCAGGATTTTATAAATTTCGTGAGTCTTTCCCTATTTAATTTCCGATTCATGTTAGTGTTTATAAATTTTGTGATTCTTTCCCTATTTAATTTCTGACTCATGTTAGTGCCAGTGTCAAATTCTGTCAAGCAAGTTTACTTAGGATTTTATGTAAAATCCTCGTGATTCACTGATTCATGTTAACAATTCTTCTCTAAATACATTTTTTTTTTACCTAATTTTTTTATGGTGAATTCTATAGTGAGGTATGAGGGAGCCATATCAATCATTTGGATATAATGTTTAAATAAGTGAATGGTTATGATTGATTATTGGTGACATATTGTTCCAGTTAATGCAACTTTTATTATTTTGTCTTTGACCCTTTTCCTCGTTTACTTTCTTTAGACCTCTATTCCTCTCTCTCCTTTTCAAGAAGGTAACGTTCAGTCTTTGTTGCCAGTCCAATCTTGCTTCACTAATCTTGGTTCTATTTTTTTATTTGTTTATTATTTTGTAAAATATTGCTAGATTTCATTTGGAATCCATGAATATATTGTTTGTGTTTAAGAACCCAGATTTCGTTGATGTCTCCATACCCCACCAGTTTCCACCTTTTACACTGATGCGGGTTTGGTGTCAGAGCATGAAACGAAGAAGCTTGAACATTTGTTATCTAACTTAGAGAGTATAAATAAATAAAGCCACATCCTTAGACATTATGACTCTGAATCTCCCCCCACCCAAATTACTTGAACATGAGGATGCAACGCCTCCATTTTGCAGAAGATAACAATCCAAGCAAAAAATTAATACTTCAAAAGCAGAATGAATATAAACTGCCTATGGTGGCAAAAGATTGATACGAGGTTGTAGGAGTGCGTGCCTCCATTAGTTGAAATGGGTTACTCGCAAACTCAATATACTCCCCAGCAAAGAAACGTCGTGTGGCGGTGATAGGCTGGTGATGGTGTCTAACATGCCACGGGAATGATGTTTGGCTGAATGAAAGAAAAAAATCTCATCTTTTCACTGGAGTCATGGACTGGATATACAAATATGAACTCTCCAACACCCAGAAGATTTTTTTTGCATGTTTGACCAATTTTGACCTTATCAAAATATCAGGAAAAGAGATAATGTGGACCCTGCTTTACTTATTATAAGTTTATAACCGGTTCTTTAGGCTCCCTCACCTTACATGCCATCATTTTTTATTATATTCATTTTTATTCTCTAAATATTTTTTCTTAAATATGTATATGTATTTACCTGTATAAAATTTGAATTTTCACTTTTGGATAATTTTTTTTTTGTATTTCCCTTTAATATCTAAACATTATACAAGATTAAACCATACTTATAGGATAATTTTTGACACATGTCAACATTATAGATGTTAGCTTCTTAAACACACTTCTAACAAAACAAACCACTTATGGTAAGTTTTTCAAAATTGCTTAAGTGACAATTTTGTGAATAAATGATGGATACAGGGGTATGCTGCCTCACTTGCCTTATTTCAATATTTCAAATTTTAATAAATACAAACATGAGACGTTTAGCAGGTCAGTAATTTTGAAATCTCTAGACCTCTTCCTGCCACTAACTTTGAAAAGGTAACAGCCAAGTCAATTTTTTCTTTTCATATGTACTCTAGTCCTGTGCTATCATTTGCATTAGATTGCCTTCTTCATGTAAACTTATCATATACTTACCATCTTTTGTGCAATCTATTTGTTTATCATGCTTGGCAGTTTATCCACAATTGTATTAGAATCAGTTCTTTTAATGAAAATGCAACTCGAAATGGAAGAGGAATGCACTGGAGGAATAATATTATAATGATGGTGAATGCACTGGAGGAACAAGATTTTCTGCAAACTGCTGAAGCAGGACAAAATGCAAATATGAATCAAGTAGTCAACTCCAAAACCAACAACAAGGAAGCTAAGATTATGACGGGTTTCTAATGAAATCACATACTTATTTTGATATGTTAATAGTTTGTACTGTTTCAATTATGTTGATCAATCTTCTCAAGTTTGTATACTTATTATTTTGTTGTTGGCTGACAAGTTATAATTCATTTTTGAATATTTTACAGTCAATGACAATTGGTCCAGTAAAGGCTCAGTTTGAATATGAAAGCAAGGTCGCTAAATGCAAGTACTTTATTAGTTTCAAAGCACAGTATAATCATCATGTTTATCTATTTTACTTATTATCATATTGGTGTTATAACCAAAGCTACGAAGCTCTGCTAGGGTTTTGTGATTTCTTGCATCACAAGGCTGCTTCACCTATGGCAATATTCTCAAATTGCCCACGGGATCTTCTCTTCCCCGAGTCGGTTGCTTGCTGCTTGCACTAACCCTCTCCCTAATTCTTCTCCATCTCATCCATCTTCTTCATCCTTGCAAACCAAATCTTTTGCCCAAGCCTTAACAAATTCTTGTGCGGTCCCTTTGAGTCAATTGCCAAAACCTTGTGTTAAAGCTGATGAATTGACAATCAAGATTCCGGAGAATGAATATTTAGCAGGTCTTGAAGGATGCAAAAACCATTTACATGGTCGCTTGTTATTGTCCAAAGGCAACTCTCCATTGAAGTTGGCTGACTTGCGACAAAAGTTACTATCTTTATGGAAGGATATTAGCCCATGGCATCTGATTTCACTTGGCAAAGGGTTCTATGAATTTTCCTTCTCTTCTTTAGAAGATATGTGAAGTGTTCTTGCAGTAGGTCTTTGGAACCTTGGTCCGGGAAGCTTGAGGGTGTCCTCATGGACTAAAGATTTCAATCCCTACTCTTTAAAGCAATCTCATGCTCAGCTTTGGGTTAGATTTTATGGGGTGCCGCAAGAGTATTGGAGATCGAAAATTCTCTTTGCTATTGCTGGTGGTTTGGGGGTTCCAATTTACTTGGACGAGGCTACAAGTAAGAGGACTTTTGGTCACTTTGCTAGGGTCTTGATTGATCTTGATTTAAATGCTAAACTTAGAGAGAAAATTCTTGTTGAAAGGGAGGATTTTGTCTTTTTTGCTTATATAGAATACGAGAAGTTGCCTGAGTTTTATATATCATGCCAATCTAAAGGGCATTCATTGGGAACCTGCATCAAATCTGCAGGAAATTCAGAAAAGAATCCAATCCAAGTCTCGAGGCCTAATCCAAGAAAGGTTTATTTCCCCAAAACAAAGGTTGCTGAATCAATCAAGGCTGTTGAGGGGACAAATATTGTTGCTGAGGCAACTGAGACTAATGAACAGCATGTTGTTAAACGGGTAGTTAATCATACAGAGGTCCAAGAGAAAGATAGAATCACTACAGCCAAGAATAAAGGAAAAGGGATATTATTTGATGATTCGGTCCTTGATACTAAGCTCCCTGATAAGGGTGAATGTAGTAAGGGAGGTCATGATGTGTTAATCACTAATGATGGTGTAATTGTTGAAGATGTTCCCTTTGAAAGGGAGGATAATTCAAACTTCTTTCCTAGGAATGTTCCTTATGTGGTAGAGGAGATATCTAATTTTGATCGTATAATTCATACTCCTCTTGAAAAGGCTCAATCTGTAGATTCGGGCTCTGAGACTGAAGTTACAAGTTCAGTTCAAGTCCGATCAGAAAATGCAGGTTCTTCTGATGCTGTCTCCCCATCTTTTGTCCCCAATTCTGTATCCATTGGCATTAACTCGGGTAATTCTGGTTCTCATATAGTTTCAGTTATAAATTCCTCATCTTTGGTAAATGATTCTATTCAGAACTCTAGCTGTCAAACTCCAGCCATGAATATTCATCCTGCAGTGAATTTGAATTTTGTTCCAAATTCAACTTCTGTTAAGAAAGGTCAGCAGTTTGTGGTTAATGAAGTTGCTGCTCATGATTTAAAAGTGGTTGGGAGACTCTGGAGTGATGATGTTGATGATCAAGAAGTATCCTCCACCCCTGCTCAAACAGATAATTTGGATGCAAACTACACTAAAGTTCAGTCCAAATCTCAAAAAAAGAAACAAAGAAGAGCTAGAAGGCAAGCACAAAGAATGTCTCAGTATCAAGCCCAATATGGGACATATTCTGTCTCTTTGGAATTTTAATGAAGGTGTTTTATTAGAATGCTAGGGGAATTGGTAATCCTAGTACTAGACTGGTTTTGTCCAAATTTTGTATAGAACACAAGCCTGATATGGTATTTTTGTCTGAACCAAAGATTAATATAGACAACTTTCCAGTGAATTTCTGGAAAAGACTGAATCTTAAAGTTTTTGCAGTAAACAATAGGGATTCTCTGATTCCAAACTTATGGGGGATATGTGCTTCCAAGTTGTCCCCTTCAGTTCTTGCAACATCCCAGCAACACATTTCTGTGTCTTTAAATCATAAATCTCAGAAGCTCTTTATTTCTACAGTATATGCTTCAACTTCTCAGATTGAAAGAAGGAGTCTTTGGATGGAGTTAGCATCTTTACAGCAAACTTTTCAGGGGCCTTGGTGTTTTATAGGGGACTTTAATGTTGTCCTTGGTGCCCATGAGGGGGGGGGGGGGGGGGTAGACTTCCTTCCACTGCCTCTTGTGAGGAATTTAAAGCATGGTCTGACTCTTGCAACTTGACTCATATTGTTACCCGAGGGGCTGCTTTCACATGGTCCAATATGAGAGGTTTCAAGGATCATATAGAATTGAGATTAGACAGATCTGTTTGCAATGATGAACTGCACTCTTGCCAGAATTCAGTCTGATCATTATCCTATACTCTTAGTTCTGAAAAAAGACTTTACATCTCAACCATCATCCTTCAAGTTTCACAATATGTGGACTGATCATGTAGACTGTAGAAGATTGATATCTGAGGTTTGGAAGAGACCTTTTTGGGGCTGTCCCATGTATGTCCTGGCTCATAAACTAAGATGTCTTAAACCAGAACTGAAAGTGTGGAACAAGCATGTTTTTGGCAATGTCCATCTCAAAGTGGAAGAGGCCATGACTAAGTTAGATTCCATTCAAGCTCGGATTGACTCCCAAGGATTTTCATACTTTTTACATAATCAGGAGGTTGCTGCTTAGATTGATCTAAATCAAGCTCTCTCTTTTCAAGAAGCCTTTTGGAAGGAAAAAGCTATAATGAGATGGTATGCAGAAGGAGATAGAAATACAGTTTTTTTTCATATGGTCACTAATATTAGAAATGCTACAAAACAAATGTCTATTCTTAAGGTGGGAAATTTGCTTTGGAAAGGCAACCAGATATTGAAAATCATGTTCTAGACTTTTACACAAAGCTATATGCTTCTAGCAACTCTTGTGTAGACAATGGCCTCATTGATTATGTCATCCCTTCTTTAGTGTTATCTAAAGACAAGATCATGCTAACAAACATTCCCACTTTAGAAGAGGTCAAGAATGCTGCCTTTTCTCTAGATAGAAACAGTGCACCTGGTCCTGATGGTGTTGGTGGGAGCTTCTACCACTCTTATTGGGATATATTTGAGAAAGAGGTTCACAGTTATGTAACTCAGTTCTTTAAGGAGGGATGGATTTATCCAAATCTCAATTCCAACAGATTGGTGCTTATTCCAAAGTTTGATGGTGCTGATAGAATTGAAAACTACAGGCCAATTGCACTTGCCAACTTCCAATTCAAAGTTATAACCAAAGTTCTGGCAGACAGACTTGCTATAATTATGCCAAAAATAATCTTCACTGAACAGAGAGGATTTATTAAGGGAAGACACATTGTTGATTGTGTTTTCATAGCTTCTGAAGCAGCTAATATTGTTAAGTAACAGAAGCTTTGGAGGAAATATGGCTTTGAAGTTAGACATTAAAAAGGCTTTTAATACTTTAGATTGGAGTTTCCTTTTGAAGGTTCTTTCTTCTTTTGGCTTTGATCATCAGTTCTGCTCTTGGATTAGTGTCATCCTGCATTCTGCTCATTTGTCTATTTCAGTGAATGGAAAATCAATAGGTTTCTTTACTTGCAAAAAGAGGGGTGAGGCAAGGAGATCCTCTCTCCCCCTCCTTTTTTCCTAGCATAAGAAGTTCTTAGCAGAGGAATCTCTAAGCTTGTCGAGTCCGGAAGGTTGCTTCCCATGTCCAGCCAAGAGGTTTTGTGACACCAAGCCATATTCTCTATGCAGATGACATCATGGTCTTTTGTAAGGGAACGAAAGCTAATATTAGAAACATTATGCAACTTTTTGAGGAATATGGTCAAGCTTCAGGGTAGATTCTGAGCCATGATAAGTGTAAATTTTTTGCAGGATTAATATCTCCTAGAAGGGTAGGCAAAAATGAGCTATTTACTTGGTTTTTCAGTAGGTTCCTTTCCTTTCACCTACCTTGGGGTCCCTTTGTTTAAAGGCAAATCGAAAACAGTTTATCTTCAACCTATCATAGATAAAATCAAATGCAAGCTTTCCTCTTGGAAAGGTTCACTTATCTCAATTATGGGTAGAGTGCAGCTTGTTAACTCTGTGATTCAAGGTATGCTAGTTTGCAGTTTTCATATCTACATGTGGCCCGTTTCTCTGCTAAAGCAATTGGATGGTTGGATCAAGAACTTTGTTTGGTCAGGGGACATTCACAAAAGGAAACATGTTACAGTGGCATGGAAGTCAGTTTGCTCTTCTGTTTCAAATGGTGGCCTTAGCATCAGGTCTATCAGAGCAATAAATGAAGCCTCTATGCTGAAACTGAGTTGGGATCTGATTACTTCTGTTGATCAGTGGGCTAGGTTTCTTAGAGCTAGATTTCTCAATAACTACAAACCTATAGGTCATCATGTCAACTCTTCTATTTGGCCAGCTTTAAGGAAGTGGTATCATGTTGTTTTAGACAACTCCTCTTGGTTAATTGGTGATGGTAAGTCTGTCAATTTCTGGACAGATAAATGGTTGGATGAACCTTTGGTTTCTATGATGAATATTCCTGAGCATTGGCATCTTTCCTTGCTTGCTTTGGTTAAAGACTTTCTGGTGGACAGATGTTGGAACATCCCCGACTGTTTGCAATCACATTTTCCGAATGTGGTTGACAGTATTCATCAAATCCATATTCCCGTGGAGGATTGTGAAGACAGAATGGTGAGGAACAGCTCAATAAACGGAAAGCTTTCCTTCAAAGAAGCTTTCTGTTCTTAAATGCCGTTAGAAACTCAGTTTCTAAGTTCAAACAGATCTGGTCCAAATCCATTCCTCCTACAAGATCATTTTTGGTTTGGAGAATTTTTCACCACAAGATGCCAACTGATGAGAACATAAGGTTGAGAGGCATTTCAATGGCTTCCATGTGTAGTTTATGTGGGCTTGAGGAAGAATCAGCATCTCACCTTTTTCTATCCTGCTGTTATGCTCAGTCAATGTGGAACTGATTGGTGTCTAACTTGGTCTTCTCTATAGATTCTTCTTCTTTTGAATCCTTGTTTGCTTTCTATAACAAAAGTTATAGTCCTCAGTTGAAGGATGTGATCATGGCTGCTGTTATCAACACTATATGGGTGATTTGGTTTGCTAGGAATCAATGCAGATTCCTTAACAAGAATATCAGTCTGGCCTATGCTAAAACTATGGTTTGTTCTGCTGTTTCACTTTCGGGCAACATATCTAATGGCACAATGTTCAATTCAATTGAGGAGTTTGTCATTCTGAAAAACTTCAGGATTGATGGTCATATTAGCAGGGCTCCAAGAATAAAAGAAGTGGTCTGGTTGTCTCCTCGCAATTGGACTAAATGTAATATTGATGGAGCTGCTCATGGTTGTCCTGGTATTTCAGCTTGTGGAGGTATTTTCAGAGGCTATAACTCAGCTGCTCTTGGAAGTTTTTCATGCAATTTAGGCCGTGCTTCTTCTCTTTTTTCTGAGCTCTTTGGTGCTATTCATGCCATCGAGATTGCTAAAAGTAGAGGTTGGAGAAACCTTTGGATAGAGACAGACTCGATGTTAGTGGTTACTGCATTTAACAACTTGGAAATTGTCCCATGGAGGCTGCTTGCTAGATGGAAAAACTGTTTACATATAGCTAAAGGCACCACTCTCCAAGTCACTCACATATATAGGGAAGGCAATGCTTGTGCAGATAAATTGGCAAATTATGGAATTCATCATCCAGGATTTAGTTGGTGGGATACAATCCCTCATTTTATTAATGATGAATTTTGTTGAAATAGGCTAGGCTTGCCTAGTTATAGGTTTTCTTTTTTTTTTTTTTCTTTCCCGTAGGTTTTGACCTTATGTCCCCCACGTTTTTTTTGTTCTTTGTATTCTTTTGATTCATCAATAAATGTGTAGCATGCTGCAAATGATTGTTGAAATTGGTGGTGCCAACATAGTTGGGATGACCTTTTTCATAGTGATGCTCTTGCATGCTACTTAAATAAAAAAAAATATTGGTGTTATTCTATTAGGTTTAGTTTTTTTTTTTAATTTTTAAAATTAACATTCATATAAGATACTTTTAGGTTGTTGTTATTAGAGTTTTCATATTTTTGTGAGGGTAGGTACTATTTTGTTGAAATTTCTATCAATCCACGTCAGTACATAGATTAGTGGGAACCATGTGTTGTGGGATAATGATACCCCATTGGTTTTGAAAAAAGTTGTTGTGATATAGTTGAATTGATGGTATAGGTATTCGTCTCTATTGCTCTCATTTTAACTTATACCATCAATAATGATTTTTGGGATGTTTTGAGTACATTTAATTTAATTTTTTTATTCTAATTAGTTTTTGTTAAGTATCAGCTGTAATGCTTTGTCAAGTATAACTAAAATTTTTCCTCACAAAATCACACTCCAATCTACTTATTAACACTTGATAAGTTTTTATCATTTTCTTGGTAGTTTTTTATTTTTAGCTCTTCAAATTTAGAGTGATATTTTAAAGTTATATTTGTTTTGTACATGGGCTGGGCTATGGCTGTTTGAGATTGAGAAACATTAATGTTTTAACTGAAAAATGTATCATTTTAGCATTTTTTTTTTCTGATGAGTACAATGCATTTCTTTTTTACTCCATTTGCTTTCTTTGAAATTACCTCTAGCATTCACAAGCTGCTAGCCTGCCATGTTCCATAATTTAAATTGAAAAGCTTCTGATTTATTTGGATGGTATTGGTTTGACTAAAGGCTCCTAAAACTTCTTGTGATCATTCCGAGAGGAGTCAACATGGTTTAAATTCATTTCATAGCTTAAACACGTTTTCTTTATTGGTTGGCAGATTTTACTTGAGAACACAAAGCAACTGGAGTATCGACAGGGTGTATAATTTTCTAAGGGAAGTAATGTATGCATTTTATGTCTGGTGGTCTTACTTTTCTCAATAGCATTTGTGCATTTTCATTTTGGATTAAAATTCTATTGTATTTAATTACTTAGAAACATTTTTGGCACACAATGCTGACTGACGTGGGAAATGTACTTTTAAGTCATTCTCACCTTTAACCCTTGCCAACAGTGTTTATTTCATTTTAACAGAGCTTGGATTAAAAGTTAGCCCATTCTTTATGTTGTTATCATAATTTCAACACGACATTTCATCTCTCCTTTGTTCAACATGTCAGTTTTTTGTTGTGTAGAATATAATTATCAGTGATTCCATCTTAATAGAAGCAAATGCTTTGGAACACTTTAGATAGTTAATCATTATGAGAAGGCTATTGACTAGGTCAGTTCATTGCTTGAATTCTTTTGTTTTATTGTCTTTTTTAAATCAAAATGTTCCTAAGTGAATAACGGTCTTTGCCAGTAACTCCTTTGATGTGTTCACTATATCAAATGTATTTAGTGTGGCTCTAACTGGTGAATACTACCTCAAGATTTTGTTGTTCTAATTGAGTCGTGCTTAGAGAACTTACTTCAGTCTTAGGAGATTTTCTATTCATCATTTATTCTTTTGTTGCTGGATCATTATGGGATCAGAATTTGTATGAGGTTGTTACCTTTTTTAAAAAATTAAATTTAAATTCTTTTGATCTTTGGTATTGTGTTTTGGTTGTCAGGCTATGACAGCTTCATTATTCAATCATCATCTTTCTGTGCATATCATACCCCTCTCAACAAGCAGGTTGTATTTCTATATTATTTGTTATGTGGTTAAATTTTTTAATCAAAGGGCTCCAAATTTAATTATAAAATTGTACCAACTATGTTAGTAACATATTTTGTTCCTTTTCCTTTTCTTTATTTTTTATCTTCTTTAAGCTAAATTGGTTTTCTTTAGTTGAACTAACTTCATGTAATCAAATGCCAGCTTCTTATGTAACTCTTGGTGCACATATGGATATCATTTTATCTAGGCATTCTTTAGTTACCTATGTTGATGTAAAGGTCCTGGGTTAGTAATGTAAACAATTCTTAATTCTTAATTACATTTCTAAAGGAAGTATCAGTATCACTCTGTGTCTTATCTAAAAACTTTTGTTAGACCTTACAGTTTCAAATTGCTGCTTTGTGATTGATGTACAAATATACTTAATTCTTTCAGGAACTTTCAGATTTACAAAGTTGCTTTGACTTACCTCAAAACTCCCCTGGTAATAGCTGAGACTGGGATGGATGTATGCCCCTTGAGGTTTAATGAGTATATTCCCTGCCATCCTGTGTGGCAAGATTGATTTATTTATGTACCCTCATTAGTTTTGAGCTCTGAGAATGGTGCTAATCGTGGTAATGGTTTTTTTTAATGATTTTATCAACTTCTTTGAATATATTGGCAACTATTGATGACTTCATTTTTCTTTTTTAAAAAAAATGAATTCATGTGAGACAAATATTATCAGATTGTGGATGGATGTGATGTGTGAGCATATGATCTATTTGAATTTGCTGAATGTCGAAGTTAAACCCATTTTAATACTGTTAAATCTGGCGTTGAATATGTTCTAAGTAAAGATGTGTATCTGCAAATAATTTGTGCATCTGATTCTTGAGTTTAGATTCTGTTTTTGTAATTATAACTTGTGCTTTAATTTTAATTATATGTATTACATCAGGTTACATGTTTTTATGCAATTCCTAAAAATTTCTACAGATATCCTTTTTCCCTATTTTCTTTTGTTTTACGTATTGGGGTCTTAATTTGCTAATAGAGGCATGGGGCGGTTTTCTCCCCTGTTAAATATAAGAATTATATGTAGATTGATCTCAAATGAGTTGTATAAGGAGTGTCTTGAAGCTCTACAGGGTGGGTTACTATTAGTTGGGCAAGCTTTCAAAGCCGTTAAAGAAGCATTACAAGGGCTCCGTCTAGAATACTCCGGAGGGAAGTTAGAGGATGCATCCTCCATCAATCATCATATATTTATTATTAAAAAAAAAGGACGGTCCAGATTACAAAGGGTAAGATGAGTATTATAATTTTTTTTACATCTAAAACCCTAAAATCTCTAACCAGGATATCCAATGCCGCCGCTCTCTTTCTTCTCCGCCGCTCTCCCCCTACCTCTGTCGCTCTTTCTCCTACGCCGCCTCCCCCTCTACCTCCACCTCTGTGTCGTCTTCCCTCCCTCCACCCGTGCCCCCTCATCCTCCTTCGATGGTCTCACCGCAAACTCACCACCCTGGTCCAGCCACCCCTCACCGCACCATTCAACTCCCTTCTAGAAAGGTTCGATTCAGTTTGAGACCTCGATCTCACCGATGAGACACTCAGCTGTGTCCCTTTGTGTCATTAGATTAAAACATCATTATTTAATTACTTAATTGCACGCTTAACGTAAAAAAAATACGTAAAAATTAAAAACTTAACTTATAAAGTATACATCTTCATATAGAATGATATATCACAATATAAGTATATTATGCATATTGTGAACACCTAATTTTGTCCGGGTATCTTCTTTTTAATTAATATTTTGAAAATAAAAAAACATAAAAGATTGAAAAAAAATCAAAAATAAAATAATTTGTTAATTCTCTTGGCCCAATTACATGACCAAACATAATCCACTTTTGTTACAAGGTTTGAGCCCAAGCATCCAAGCCCAAGTAAAAAAATAAATAAAAGCAGAACGAGCAAGCTTTCTGCTAGTTAATAATAAAAAATAAAAAATATAACAAACTCTAAAAGGAACGTTTCACTCCCACCATAGCTCCCTATCTTCCCTTTCAAGCAAACACCAAAAGACTTTCTTTTATCTTGTTTTAGGCTCTTTCATTTTTTGACAAAACAACAATAAAGTGGTCCTTATTCTTTGTACCACCCAAGCATAAAGTTGTTTTGCAGCAACATCCCAACAGTGTTGTGCCCCTCCACACAACTGGCAACAAAAATTCTGTCATCTTCTTCCCTTGATAGTCAATATGTGTCGCAGAACAGAAACAGAGTGGAGTGGGGTCGGGCGGGGGGGACTTCAAAAAATTGACACACCATCTTCTCCCATTTTCCTTCACTTTCCACCTTCTTCTCTCATTTTTACAGCCCCAAGCTCCTCCTCCACCTTCCTCTTATATTGGAACCGCCCAAAAACCATATCCTCCAACCATCAGAATAAACTCGTTTCTCAATACCCACAAAACCACTTTCAACACCTCAAACAGAACCATCTCCATAACCACCATAACCTCATTCCACCTCCAAAACAATCAAACAACAACAAAAGTCAAAATGTAGTACAACAGAACCTTGTTACAAGTCCCTCCGCCATCTTCGCCATCCCCACTACTTCTCTGTTCCTTCGAACGCCGCAGGCTCATCTTCCGTAACCACTGAAGCAGCTCCGTCACGAACCGCCGCCATCGCTGCTTGCTTCTTCGCCATCGAACCCAGCCCCTTTCACCTCGTATCGCCACGAAACAACCATTGTGGCATCCTCTTCATCAACCTCATCATTGTAGGTTGCGCACCTCCTCACTCTGTCCACTCAGAAGTCGACACCGCACCCTAGCCGCTCCGCCGCACGTAGCACCTCGGACCGCCGCCGTCACTGCAACACAGAACCAGACCGCTGAAATAGACAGCTATAAACACGAGAAGGGGGGTTGAATTGTGTTTATCAGAATTTAAGCAGAGTTGAAATCTTTTCACAAACAAAAAGGCTAGATTTGGACGAGTGGAAGAATACAGGATTGATGGGTGACTTTTGCAAGCACACCATTTGATAGACGTAAGAAAACTAAGGCAATTAAAGAGTTTAAGGGAAGAGAGATTGACACAGTTATTTATCCTGGTTCACTCTTCAAAGCAAAGAGCTACGTCTAGTCCTTGACAGCACCAAGATTTATCCACTATAACTGATAAGGTTACAGACTCAAGTATTATTTGCATACATAGCCTCTTCAGGCTCAAGACAAGTATTGTTTTCACACCTAGCCTCTTCAGGCTCAAGACAAGTATTATTTTCACACCTAGCCTCTTCAAGATCACTATGGTTTGTTTGAGAGATTTGGTTTGCAATAAATACAACTTCTCACGGACAGATCTTTCACTAACACTCAGAGAGTGGTTTAAATGTAAGGCTTGGGAAAGTCTGCGTAATAACTTCAAAATGATTGAAGAATATAGAATAAAAGAATGAAGAAATTAATGCGCAGAGTAATGGAGTTTTAATGCAATGTGTATTCTGTCCTTCTTCATCTTCAATGACTTCTGTATTTATGGTCTTCAAGCATTTAGGATCCGTTAGAGACATTCCCTCAGATGTTGGCTTCAAGCAGAACTTCATTAATTTCAATAGAGTCGTTACTGGCGCAGTCATTAATGCAATAGAGTCGTTCTCGGCAGCCATTAATGCAATAGGAACGTTGGTTGTACTCTAACATGAAGGATCATGGCTTTATGCATCGTGATACAGCCATATCAGAGTTGTGTAGAGAGCTTTTTGTACTTTACTGAGTACACTTCCCTTTTCGTGTAAGGACCAGAGGTACTAGGGAATAAAGCACGTTGGAAGCATTCTTTAACTGGTCTTTGGTTCTGATTATCCAAGGTTGCTTGAGAGAGTAACTTCTGACTTTTCTTGATAATCGTGAAACTGAGTGGGAGAGAAGGCTTCAAGTCTCTTTCTGGTTCTTGAAATACGATTCTTACAATCCTTATAGAATTCGCGTTCATAAGATAAGTGCTTCTATCTTGAAAATAATCGCGTCTATCTAGCCATTTAAGATTTCATTTGGGCTAGTAGATGAGCTCCATATTAAAGACTCGGCAAGTCCGAAGACTAGTGGTCGAGCGCTTCTGTCACCTTTAATGGACGAGCACTTCTGTAATTCTAGTGGACGAGAGCCTCTGTTACTCTGGTGGACGAGAGCCTCTGTTACTCTAGTGGACGAGCTCCATTTGCCACGTCATTGGACGGATACACCTTTAACTGGTTGAACGTAACCTAGTAGACGAGCTCCATATGCCACGTCATTGGACGAGCCATTCTGATACCTTAATGGACGAGCCATTCTGATACCTTAATGGACGAGCCATTCTAATACCTTAATGGACGGGCCATTCTGATACCTTACTGGACGGGCTATTCTGATACTTTAATGGACGCGCTCCAAATGCCACGTTAGTAGACACTGGCTTTCATCACTTTGGTGGACGCAAGTTTCTATCTCTTGCGTGCGCTTCAATCACTATAGTGTTGAACGTCTGCTTGTTTACACTTTGTTGCACGTCTCCTTTATTTACTTTGTTGGACGTCTGCTTGTTTACACTTTGTTGGACGTCTCCCTTATTTACTTTGTTGGATGACTGTTTGTCATATTTAATCTGCACACTCGATAGACAGGTTAGCAACCAATATGAAGGTTAATTAAATCATTAACCAATGTTTAGTTTTCATCAAAACTTAGGGAATGCACATCAGACATTTTAGAGACTTAACAACCGCCACGCAGAGTGTCGCCGCGTTCTCCACTATCTCCACTCCGCAGTAACCCAGTTCCGCCACTACCATAAAGACAGCCATCACCGGTCCGAACCACCGTCGCCAACTTGTCCTCCCCCAATCGCATCGTCCAATCCTCCATACGTGCAGCTCACCATTCTTTTTCTCCTTCTGCACATTGTGGGTAACGATGGAAACTTCAAGCTTTTTGACCTGTTTGTTTTTTTATTTTTATTTTTTCTTCTTTTGTTTTTTTTTAATTGTTTGAATATGTTATTGGGTTCTGATGATAGGTTCATTTTGGGTTTGTGTTTGTTGCATGGGCCCAAACATTAAAAAAAAAAGGTCTTCTAAGTATCTATTTAAATTCAGTTGTCTTTTGGAACTCACGCAACAATTTACAATGTTGATGTACGATTTTTCGTCCTCAAGTGTTGTAAAAATTGTAAGGGTTTATCGTATAGTTTCACTATCTTTAACCCTGTACAAGAGGGAGTTCTCTCATTTTAGAAATAAAAATGATTTTTATGTTCTATTTTGACAAAGGTTTTACAAAAATAAATAAATGAATACTTTTAATTATCTCTAATAAAATTTTAATAAATAAAAACCTTTTAATTCACGCAACAATCTACGACGTTGATGTATGAATTTTCATCCTCAAGTGGTGTATGCATTGTAAAGGTTTATCGTATAGCGCTGTTATCTTGGACCCTGTGCAAGAGTGAATTTATTTCAAAATAAAATCCTTTTTTTAAATAAATCTTTTCAAAATCAAATCCCTTTTTTCAAAAAAATTAAATCAACCAATCAATCAAATATTTTATACAAGAACTACGTGACTTTGAATTTCTCATCGCACCCGGGAGTACGTAGGAGCAGATCAATCATTCTGTCAAGCCAAAATTTAATTTTCCCTTTTGTTGTGTATATATATATTTTTTGTTTAGAATGTGGGGTAAAATAAATATTTTCAAATGTTATTAAAATTATTTTGCACAATAAACTTGAGGTACCGTTTTTTAAACGGGCGATGTAGGGTGCTAACACCTTCCCTACTCGTAATCGACTTCCGGACTCAAATCTCTTTTTTTTTCTAAGACTAGTTTCCTTAAAATATTTGGTTTTTCCAATGTTTTTCCCAAATAAAATATTGGTGGCGGCTCCTCTGTTTTTACCTTCTTTTCGTGGCACCCAGACGGGACGGTCGCGACACATACTACAAAACACTGTTGAGGATATCCTATCAGTAGGATCCCTCGCAAGCATATACTTAGACAAAGTGTTAAACAGCGGAAAACATAATAAAAATACACCTCATGAGACACACTAGCCACAGCTAACAAGACCCTAATCACCATGGATCACAGCTCGTCCTCCAGCCTCCGGTTCGTAGGGAGTTCCATCCAACTCCTCCTGGTTACGCTTATCCATAGGGTCTTCTCGTACGATTCCACAAGGAGATAAAATACAATATACAGAAACATACAGGGGATAAGAAACAGTTCTATCATCAAAAAGCAGAAAAGAGTTATAGTAAATTATACAGTTATTGTAACAGACAATCAACACACATAACTAACGAATCAACCTCAAGTTAATATATATCATCCTCTACCCTTACTCTCAGACAATCTAACACTTTATTTTAACGTAACCTATCTAATCATGTCACCATGTCTTTACGTTATCGTGGCCACTACCACTCCTGTCACCATCCCTCATTTGCATTAGGGCACACCCTCATTCCTGTTAGGATGTTCCACCTAGTTCACACCTCCATTCACGTTAAGGTGTTCCACCCCCATTCCCTAAGGTGGAAGTGGTCTCGCGAGAACTCTTGATTTTACGTGTATTATATTACCAATACACGGTGTATTATATTACCAATACACAGAAGTGTTTTCGTGTATTATATTACCAATACACGGAAGTGTTTTACGTGTATTATATTACCAATACACAGATGTCCTTGCGTATTATATTATCAATACACTTTTGTATTTGTGTATTATATTACCATTACATTGTCCTTGTGTATTATATTACCAATACACGGTTGTGGACAACAACACCTATACTTGAATCTCACCAACCCGTTTTAACAACATCCTAGTGCCTTAACCTTCCATTAGAACTTGATACATATTCTATGCCGTAACACCTCTTTAACATACATCATCTATGTTAGGCGCTTCTAAATCATTATTATCCTCACACCCAAAACAATAATCTCTTAGACAACATATATATCTTTGCTTAAAAACCACTAAACATAATAATACAAAGCAGGAAGATCATGCATAACACAATATGAATCAAAATATTCCCATATCACCAACATAGCACAAAATCAATTCAATAAAGGTAATAAAATCAAATCAACCATCAACAATACAAAATCAACCTAATATCGATAAACCTACAATCCTCGAATCGCCATTGATTTTTCAGAAAAGGTTTCCAATGTGATTTTGGTCTTGTCAATTACTCGACTACTAGTAGGGTTTAGGTCGCCCTACACAATTATTATATAATCTACTACTTATCCATTCCGACGATAGGTTGGTTCTTTCCCCCACCTGGGTTATCACCGAACTGCCGAACTCGAAGCTCCTTGTTGTCATATCACAAAGTACTAACTCCACCTTCAACCAATCAACATAATAACCAATAAATCAAACAAACTCATCTAGGTTCTCTTTAGGCTAGGTTTGGCCATTTAATTCAAATTAGAGTTAGGATTCTTTTCTCAACATAAGCCTTTGGATACTTATCACTTCGGTTATAGGTAACTTAGATAAATTGCTATAACTTGAAAATATGGAATAAAAATCATCCAACCACTTAGGGTAGGTTTCGACCTCTTTAGTATAATTAGGCTAGAAAATTCCAACTTTCCAATCTCTTAGACTTAGCATCCAAATGTATTGAGGAGCTCAAGTCCATGATCATATTGGAAAATGAAAACAAAACATCCTAGGTTCACAACCATCATAGGTTCGGCCATCATAGGATAAATAGGCTAGAAATATTTAAACTTTCCAATCTCTTAGACTTAGCATCCAAATATATTAAGGAGCTCAAGTCCATGATCATATTGGAAAATGAAAACAAAACATCCTAGGTTCACAACCATCATAGGTTCGGCCATCATAGGATAAATAGGCTATAAATGTTTAAATTTTCCAATCTCTTAGACTTAGCATCCAAATGTATTAAGGAGCTCAAGTCCATGATCATATTGGAAAATGAAAACAAAACATCCTAGGTTCACAACCATCATAGGTTCGACCATCATAGGATAAATAGGCTAGAAATATTTAAACTTTCCAATACTTTAGATTTAAGATCAAGAGGTATCTAGAAGCTCTTTACATGATCATCTTTCAAAAAGTTGAAACAAAACTTCCTAGGTCACTAATACATAGTTTCGGCCATCCTTGGAAAAATAGGTTAGAGATTATTGTTTGATACAAACTCTTAGAATATGAAAGTAGAGATTAATAGAAGTCCATAGAAATTGGTTTCAACTCAAACAGAGTTTTCTACCATTTTCTAGAGATTTTAGAAGTTAAAAGAGCTTTAAGAACATTTTGAGAAGACATAAAGTAAACTCATGAAATAAGTATAAAACTTGAAATAGAAGAGTATGAGAGGGTTACCCTTGAAACCAGAAAGAAAACTTATGAAGAACTTGAAGCTTGAAACTAAGTAAAAATGAAAACTTTAAGTGTTAGAAACTTAAAAAATGCGAAAGTGATGAAGTAGGAAAGTGATGAAGAGAAAATGAAATGGGTATTTATAGAGGGAGGGGTGAGAGTGGCATGAAAGAGAGAGGGAGAAGCAAGTATCGATGGCCAAGTTTTGGCTTATGCCTTGTTTGGTTGAAGAAGAGATAGAAAAATGGGTTTTTAGCATATAATATGTTATAATTCAAAAAGTGCATCATGACCACTTTTTATGATGTGACTTAGGCCATCCCCTGGTAAGTCACCTCACTCTCACACGTCACCTCATCACTTTTGTGCTCCCTACTCTGCTCCATTGCGTATCCGGTTCAAGTTTCAGATCGTATTTCACCCGGAATAAATATTATATTTTATTTTCGAACTCAAATTTTCGAAAATTTCCAATATCATACAAAACATCACAAAAACACTAACCGTTTCGTTCACGGTTCAAAATTAGGTTTTATGCTCAGTAAACTTTTACTGTCAGTGAAAACGCAGACCGGGTTTCGTCTGAATTTTCAATCCAAAATTTTACCGTAACCCTCTACCATAAAATAGACTACGAATATGATTTTGTTTTATTCAAAAACACTTTCTAACTCTTGGATTAAAATATAATTAATTATATTTTAACTGGTCGAAAAAAGATAATTCCGTCCTCGGAATTTCTTAACTCAAAACTGGGTAACATCTTACCAATGCTTCTTAATCTAATGATCATTCCTCGTATTTTTCATCGATGTCTTCCCTTAATTAACAGTGGTAACTTCGTAACAGAATTCATTCTTATAACATGTTATTTATCCTCGAACTTATCCACCACTACTTTCTATTCATTGTCCTTTAACTTTTTGATTTAAATCTATCGCCTTGAAGGGCATAATCCAAACTTACTCCTTTCTCTCTTCTTAATACCGATCCACTAGAAAACTCGATTACAACCTCTGACTCTTACATTTGGCACCAACATCAATACCACCATGACTGCCTACTTCATATACCCAATCACAATCTTAGTTCCTTAGAGTGTATTCCATGATTCCTGATTATATCAAGTACTTAAAATGAATTCTCTTAATAACCCCTTCTTTCAATAACCAATTGCCCACTACACCTCATCCCCAAGAACTAATCCTTCTAGTAAGCTTATTGTCTAACATGCTACGCAGATAAACAAACAAGATCTACCAGATATCCAATACATACCTTGTATAAGATTCACGAGTTGAGGGGACTCAGCTCCCCTCACGGTGAACACTCTTCCAGTGGCCTGAGGTCTAGCCACCTGTGGTTCTGCTGCTGGGACTCCTCTTCCAGCTCCACCTCTTGGCACACTAGTTCCTCTGCCAGCAACTACAGGCTGTTGCATATCCCGCTGCCTACCATCACGAGCCAAGTGATTTGGTTCACCACAGATGTAACAAACATGCATCTTTCGACAATCTCTCACATAATGCGGCCCCCCGCATCTGAAACAAGCTAAGCCCTTCTGCTGCTGTTGACCTGCTTCACCCACTGGTGCAGTAGGAACTGATACTGGTACAGCTGTCTGCACTGGTCTAGTATATGGTTCTCATCTCCTATGAGAACCACTATCTACTTTCCTTTGAGTATCCGATCGAATAGGGCCTCCACTCCTTAATTGTTTATGCTCATTGACCATCCTCAGATCTATACTTTCAATGGCGCTGCATCTCTCGCCTAGTTCCAGGAAATATTGAATGTCGAGAGACACTACAGCCCTCCGCAGCTCATCCCTAAGTCCTTCCTCAAATCTTCTACACTGCCAATATTCACTCGAAAACCTTTGATAGAATTCCGAGAACTTGATCAGAGCCTCAAAACGTGATGCATACTCACCAACATACATGTTACCTTGTTTGAGGTTTGTGAATTCCTTTTCCTTCTCGCGTCGGACTAGACGCGGAAAATATTTTTCGAAAAAGCAATCAGTGAATAACTTCCAGTTAATGTTCCTATCCTCAGTTTCCAACAGTCTTTTCTTTCCCTTCCACCAGAATTCTGCTCCTTCGGTTAACATGAAGGCAACATAGGTCACTTTCTTTTCCTCACTGCAGTGCATAGTCGCAAATATCTTTTCGATCTCTTGTATCCAGCATTCCACCTTCTCTGGTACATACTCTCCTCGGAATTGAGGTGACTTTCCGTTCTTAAAATTAGTCAATCCGGCATCTTCAGCTGTTACCGCCTTTCTCTGATTCTTAATTTCTAGCTGCTCTTTGTTCATCTGCAGCATCTCAAAGATTCTCATTGGGTTTGCAACAAGACAAAGACAGCTAGGGTTTCCATTGCATTTGGAGTCGAAGATGATCTTCCTCCATTCTCAGTATTGTCAGCATTACCATTTACGGCTCCAATAATCCTTTCTGGAGTTCCGTCACCACTACTAGTTGGACGTCCTCTTCCGCGAGCCATGATTCTGTTAAAAGAAATCACCCGCTCTCATTAGTATGACATATAATACTACATAGACCAGTATATAAATACCATATGCCATACTAATATTAACCTCTCACATCAGATTCAGACACACTACCCAACTTCTAAGCATAGTCAAAATCCGATGTGGATTCAACTAGACACGGCCAGTAACAACATCCTAAACCTCGCCGTCATTGATTCTGATCAGACATAACCCACAGTCCGTTTTAGAACCAAACTGCTCTGACACCAAAAATGAGACATCCCGCTATGCCCTTTTGTGTCATTAGATTAAAATCTCATTATTTAATTAATTAATCACATGCTTAACATAAAAAAATATACGTAAAAATTAAAAACTTAACTTATAAAGTATACAACTTCATATATAATGGCATATCACAATATAAGTATATTATGCATGTTAGAAAACACTGTTGAGGATATACTTAGACAAAGTGTTAAACAGCGGAAAACATAATAAAAATACACCTCACGAGACGCACTGGCCATAACTAACTAGACCCTAATCACCATGGATCACAGCTCGTCCTCCAGCCTCCGGTTCGTAGGGAGTTCCATCCAACTCCTTCTGGTTACGCTTATCCACAGGGTCTTCTCGTACGATTCTACAAGGAGATAAAATACAACATACAGAAACATACACGGGATAAGAAACAGTTCTATCATCAAAAAGCAGAAAAGAGTCATAGTAAATTATACAGTAATTGTCACAGACAATCAACACACATAACTAACGAATCATCCTCAAGTTAATATATATCATCCTCTTCCCTTACTCTCAGGCAATCTAACACTTTATTTTAACGTAAATTCTCTAATCCTGTCACCATGTCTTTACGTTATCGTGGCCACTACCACTCCTGTCACCATCCCTCGTTCGCATCGGGGTACACACTCATTCCCGTTAGGATGTTCCACCTAGTGCACACCTCCATTCCCGTTAAGGTGTTCCACCCCCATTCCCGTTAAGGTGTTCCACCCCCATTCCCTACGGTGGAAGTGGTCTCGCGAGAACTCTTGATTTTACGTGTATTATATTACCAATACACGGTGTATTATATTACCATACACAGAAGTGTTTTACGTGTTTTATATTACCAATACACGATGTATTATATTACCAATACACAGATGCCCTTGCGTATTATATTATCAATACACTTTTGTCTTTGTGTATTATATTACCATTACACTTTTGTCCTTGTGTATTATATTACCAATACACGGTTGTGGACAACAACACCTATACTTGAATCTCACCAACTCGTTTTAACAACATCATAGTGCCTTAACCTTCCATTAGAACTTGATACATATTCTATGTCGAAACACCTCTTTAACATACATCATCTAGGTTAGGCGCTTCTAAATCATTATTATCCTCACACCCAAAACAATCATCTCTTAGACAACATATATATCTTTGCTTAAAAACCACTAAGCATAATAATACAAAGCAGGCAGATCATGCATAACACAATATGAATCAAAATATTCCTATATCACCAACATAGCACAAAATCAATTCAATAAAGGTAATAAAATCAAATCAACCATCAACAATATAAAATCAACCTAATATCGATAAACCTACAATCCCCGAATCGCCATTGATTTTTCAGAAAAGGTTTCCAATGTGATTTTGGTCTTGTCAATTACTCGACTACTAGAAGGGTTTAGGTCGCCCTACACAATTATTATATAACCTATTACTTATCCATTCCGACGATAGGTTGGTTCTTTCCACCACCTGGGTTATCATCGAACTCCCGAACTCGAAGCTTCTCGTTGTCACACCACAAAGTACTAACTCCACCTTCAACCAATCAACATAATAACCAATAAATCAAACAAACTCATCTATGTTCTCTTTAGGCTAGGTTTGGCTATTTAATTCAAATTAGAGTTAGGATTCTTTTCTCAACATAAGCCTTTGGATACTTATCACTTAGGTTCTAGGTAACTTAGATAAATTGCTATGACTTGAAAATATGGAATAAAAGTCATCCAACCACTTAGGGTAGGTTTCAACCTCTTTAGTATAAGTAGGCTAGAAATTTCCAACTTTCCAATCTCTTAGACTTAGCATCCAAATGTATTAAGGAGCTCAAGTCTATGATCATATTGGAAAATGAAAACAAAACATCCTAGGTTCACAACCATCATATGATAAATAGGTTAGAAATCTTTAAACTTTCCAATATCTTAGACTTAGCATCCAAATATGTTAAGGAGCTCAAGTCCATGATCATATTGGAAAATGAAAACAAAAAATCCTAGGATCACAACCATCATAGGTTCGGCCATCATAGGATAAAAAGGCTAGAAATCTTTAAACTTTCCAATCTCTTAGACTTAGCATCCAAATGTATTAAGGAGCTCAAGTCCATGATCATATTAGAAAATGAAAACAAAACATCCTAGGTTCACAACCATCATAGGTTCGACCATCATAGGATAAATAGGCTAGAAATATTTAAACTTTCCATTACTTTAGATTTAAGATCAAGAGGTATCTAGAAGCTCTTTACATGATCATCTTTCAAAAAGTTGAAACAAAACTTCCTAGGCCACTAATACATAGTTTCAGCCATCCTTGGAAAAATAGGTTAGAGATTTTTGTTTGATACAAACTCTTAGAATATGAAAGTAGAGATTAATAGAAGTCTATAGAAATTGGTTTCAACTCAAACGGAGTTTTCTACCATTTTCTAGAGATTTTAGAAGTTAAAAGAGATTGAAGAACATTTTAAGAAGACATAAAGTAAACTCATGAAATAAGTGTAAAACTTGAAATAGAAGAGTATGAGAGGGTTACCCTTGAAGCTAGAAAGAAAAAGTATGAAGAACTTGAAGCTTGAAACTAAGTAAAAATGGAAACTTTAATTGTTAGAAACTTAAAAAATGAGAAAGTGTAGAAGTAAGAAAGTGATGAAGAGAAAATGAAATGGGTATTTATAGAGGGAGGGGGTGAGAGTGGCATGAAAGAGAGAGGGAGAAGCAAGTCTTGATGACCAAGTTTTGGCTTATGCCTTGTTTGGTTGAAGAAGAGAGAGAAAAATGAGTTTTTAGCATATAATATGTTATAATTCAAAAAGTGCATCATGACAGCTCTTTAGGATGTGACTTAGGCCATCCCCTAGTAAGTCACCTCACTCTCACATGTCACCTCATCACTTTTGTGCTCCATACTTTGCTCCATTGCGTATCCAGTTCAAGTTTCCGATCGTATTTCGCACAGAATAAATATTATATTTTATTTCCGAACTCAAATTTTGGAAAATTTCCAATATCATATAAAACATCACAAAAACACTAACCGTTTCGTTCACGGTTCAAAATTAGGTTTTCTGCTCGGTAATCTTTTACTGTCAGTGAAAACGCAGACTGAGTTTCGTCTGAATTTTCAACCCAAAATTTTACCGTAACCCTCTACCATAAAGTAGACTATGAATATGATTTTGTTTTATTCAAAAACACTTTCTAACTCTCAGATTAAAATATAATTAATTATATTTTAACCGGTTGAACAGCATAATTAAAATCAGGCTGTTACAACCAAGACATCGTCCGGTGGAAGCGTTGTAGAGAGTGTGGAAGAGTGGAGGATCCGTGAATGGTGGCGATGAGGTAGAGATCGGGTCGGGACTGGACCCACCAGAGGTCTTGGATTCCGAGTTTGGTGTCTGTGTCGAACCAGATGAGTGCGGATTTAAGGCGAAAGTCAAGGAGAGCGACGCAGCCTTGGCGGTCACCGACGGCAAGGAGGAAGGTGGGAGGAGGAAGGCTGCATGGAGAGGAGGGCACGGTTGAGGAATAGGGCTCCAGCGAAGGGCGATGACGAAGGGAGAGAGTGAGGTGGTGGCGGAGGAATGGGAAAGGAAGAGAGGAGTTGCATGGAGGACGAAGGTGGGTGTTGGTTGCAAAAAAGAGGGAGGAAGTAAGAATGAGTCTGTTTTTTGTTTTTATTTTTTATTTTAATTTTTTGTTGTTGTAAAATACCGAAAATGACCATGGAGTATGGAAACTCAACTCCCACTAAGTATTCTAGACAAAGCCCATAAGAGCCTTCTGTAAAGGCTGACACAAGGTTGTTAATATGCTAAGGGTGATATTATATATGGCAAGAAATCTTTTCTATAATTTAAATATAAATTTTTTAAATATTTATTATTTTAATGGATTCTACATATTAGTATATTACCGTGTTACTTATGTATACATTTGACCCCTGTACCGATCATAAATACTAGTTTTTATTAAAGCAGCACGAAATATATTCTAAAACTATATTACATTACTCCTTCACCAAACTATATGAATTAGAACTGTGTTGATTCGTAGGCGAAGTGTGATCATGATAATTTTCTTGTCACGACTCAACATCATCAATATTCAATATGATGATGTGATGAAATCAAATTAAAAAAGGCAAGGAGTCAAGAGGTGGCATCTGTGGGATGTTGCTGGAAATTGTTGTGTTAGCACTTGGAATTGGAAGGCAACATCATTACACTTGCCTTGACAAAAAAGAAAAAGAAACACTTATTTATATGTTGTTTTACACTATAAAAAAAAAGACAAGAAGGGGAAGAAATAGAAAAAAAAAAAAGAAAAAAAAAAGGGAAGATGTAAATTAAAGTGAGATACGAATTGCAAATAAAGAAGCAAAGCAAACCCAGGTGTCGGTCTCGTAGAGAATGATAAGGTCTTGTATGTGACAGTTTATAGGTTCGAAGGCCCACTAATTTTCATAAGATGAGATAAATGCAAATTCTTTTGTAAGTAATCATAAAGCCCAAAGATTTTATTATCTTGGATTGAAACACTATCCCCTCATCTCCTAGATTTTATGTATAAAAAAATAAATAAATAAAAAAAGCAAACTAGCAAAGCATACAAAAATAACCCCACACTGTTCTGTTCTCGTTCATTCACAGACACAGTCTCTCTCTTCAGTACTTTCTTCACTCTTTCAACTTGTTGCTCTCCTTAGATCCGGGTATGTCCCCTGTCGTTTCCACTCCATCTCTGTCGTTTTTTTGAGCATTCGTTTATCCAATGTTCTAAACTTTCAAGTTCATTAGCCTTTGGTTTTGTTGGGTGCTCAGTTTAACTTAGCAACAATAGAGGAATCTTCGTTTTTCTCACCCTCTTTGGTTGCTTGCTCTGTCTTCAAAGTGATAAACGAACAGTAGTTCAGTTTGAGAGCAAGGGTAGTCTTATTGAGAAATCCTGGGTACAAGCTTTGATTTTTTGGTTACTTGTTCAACTTTTTGTTGGAAACAAACATGGGTTTTTAGTAATATATGGCATGCTTGCATTTTCTGCTGGAATATCCTTGGATACCCCTCTTACTTGTTAAGGTTCTGCCATTATTTTGTTATTCCTTTTTTGGGTTTTGTTTGAAGGTCCTTTTTTTTTTTTCTATCTTTATATTGGGCTTTGCATTATTGATTAAAAATATGTAATAGTGTTTTTCTTATGATCGATTATGGTGTCTGCGTTTTTTCTTGCTTTTTAATTTTGATCTGTGATTTGCATGACAGGTTGTTGATAGAGAGTGTTCTCTACGGATAGAAAATGTTGTATGTGAGATGTGTTTTGCTAACAGTATGACAACACAGTTGAATTAGTATGATGCCTAAAATTTGATAAGGGAAAAAAATTGAAAACCATGGAAGAAATACAGTCTCAATCAGATAATTATAGGTCTTCATCATCATCAGCAAGCAGCCCGGCAAGTAGGGTGCCATCAAGTAACTAATATTACCTGCGTAAACCTGGTTCACTCAGGCAGCCTATCTCATTCGAGGATTCACCTGAGTGGGAGGACACCGATGTCGATGTTAGAGTTGATGATGGAGGTGATTCCATCAATGTTGCAACAACACCAGCTTCCCCTTCACTGTCGAAGCTCAACAGCGGCTCCTTACCATCCCCGCATCTACCAGAGGGCGCAGTCATTCCACGGAAAATTGCAGGGGCTTCTGTTGCCTGGAAAGATTTGACTGTTACAATAAAGGGAAAAAGGAAGTATTCTGATAAGGTTATCAAGAGTTCAACTGGTTATGCATTACCTGGGACAATGACTGTAATTATGGGTCCTGCTAAATCAGGGAAGTCTACCTTATTACGAGCCATTGCAGGTATTGAAGCATGTTTCCTTTGTTGTTTCTTACTGAGCATTTCATGATCTTCCCATGTATATTTGAATAGTCAAAGCTAAAATGGACTTTTCTCTTTACCTCAGGAAGATTGCATCCTTCAGCCAGAATGTATGGTGAAGTGTTTGTGAATGGGGCAAAATCGCACATGCCCTATGGATCTTATGTGAGTTCAGTTTCTCATTGGCTGTTTCATATTTGAACGTCCATTGTGTTTGTATTTTATAGTGATCAATCTGATTGAACTTATTCTGCTTGTCCACTGTAAGCATGCTTTCATATTGTATTTCGATTATAAGGTGATAATCTTTATTGAAGAACGGATTCACAAGTTTGAAAGTATCTTTACAACACGTAAGCCTTTCATAGATATGCATTCTCTATATCTGATTGTTACATTGTTCATCGGTGCACTTCTTAACAAGTTAGATTGTTCTCAACTATCGAAATTTATTTGCATCAGAGATACATTCGTTTTGGTTTTTTCGAGTTAGGAATTGGGATCAGTAGGTGATTACATCAGGCTAGATGTCTTTGGCTTGTTCTTTACTTGCTTTATAAATGTTGTTATTTTTTACGTTGCACTACTTATACATCTATATTGAAAGTTGTTTCTTAATTTGCAGGGTTATGTGGAGAGAAAAACCACTCTGATTGGATCCCTCACTGTGCGAGAGTTTCTGTATTATTCGGCCCTACTTCAACTTCCTGGTTTCTTTTGTCAGAAAAAGAGTGTGGTAGAGGATGCTATACAGGCCATGTCTTTAAGTGATCATGCAAATAAACTTATAGGTGGACATTGTTATATGAAGGGACTTCCTAGTGGGGAGAGAAGGCTTGTTAGCATTGCCAGGGAGCTTGTTATGAGACCACGTATCTTATTTATAGATGAACCTCTTTATCATTTGGACAGGTATTTATTTTAATTTTTTTCAATTCCCTTATTGTAATAATTCTCTATCACTTTTGTGATTTATTACATACTTTAGAGTATTTTTGTCAGCACCCTTTTGACTACTTATTTATTTTTCTGCAGTGTCTCAGCACTTTTGATGATGGTTACATTGAAGAGACTTGCAAGCAGTGGTTGCACTCTTATTCTGACCATTTATCAGAGCAGCACAGAAGTCTTTGGTCTTTTTGACCGTATATGTCTGCTTTCAAATGGAAACACCCTGTTCTTTGGAGAAACATTAGCTTGCTTGCAGGTAACTGATCTTCCATACCATCTTACTCTTGCACATGAAATTTGATTAGGGATGAGATAAGTAGTCCTGTTTGAGCATTGATTTTTATGTTTCATAGAGTTACTATTTATTATTGAAAAGTGACTATTGGAAGTGGAAGATGCAACTGTTGCAACATTGTCGAGAACTTTCCTTTTTTTTCTTTCTTTCTGCTAACCTTCTCTGGTAGTAATGGAATACTTCTATGTTGATGAAGCACTTCTCAAATGCTGGATTTCCTTGCCCAATCATGCAAAGTCCTTCCGATCACTTTCTACGTGCAATTAATACAGATTTTGACAGGATAATTGCAATGTGTAAAAACTGGCAGGTAATTGTTTACAGTCGATTGATTATTGAGGTGCTCATTGCATTATTAATGTTACAGATTAGACTTTTTTATGATATTAACTTTGTAATCATAATAGGACGACAATGGAGATTTTTCTTCTGTAAACATGGACACTGCTGTTGCTATACGGACACTTGAAGCAACTTTTAAGTCATCTGCAGATGCAGCTGCGGTTGAAACTATGATTTTGAAACTCACTGAAAAGGTATATTATGACAGCTAAAATAGGGGGAAACATTGATAACTTCCGAACATGTATGAGTTTGATCTTCTGTTAATGTGGACCGGGAGTTTCATCCCTTCCTTTACAAATACTACATTCATATTGCCAATGCAGAGCTCTCTTTTGTGTTGATTTTTAATATGTTCCTTTTACTGATCATTTGAAATTTTAAGTTTAGCGGTGGACTGAAAGTTTTGGCCACAATTAGTCAAAGAAAGCCTAATACAGAGTAAAAGGTTTAAAATTTAGTAGAGTCCTATAATCTTAAAGTTGATGAGCATGCCATAAATAGGTTATGCCCATATTATTTTGGAGCTAAAGGGTAAGAAAGCGGAGCTTCAATTATCAAGAAAGAGTGACATAACAAATAAATTTTATGAAATTTGTGATTTTGGACAGTTACGTCGTTGATCCATGTCATAGAGATTCGACTAAGTTTTACGTTGGCTGTCGATGGCCTAACACAACCCTCTCCTTTTATCCGGGCTTGGGACCGGCCATATTAGACCGGCGATGTTGTATGGGATGGAGTGTTGGGCGGTAAAAAATCAACACGAGGGTAAAATCAATGTAGCAGAGATGAGAATGTTGCGCTGGATGAGCGGAAAAACTAGACGTGATAGGATTAGGAATGATAGCATTAGAGAGAGAGTTGGGGTAGCACCTATTGTAGAAAAGATGGTTGAATCTCGACTTAGGTGGTTTGAGCATGTATGGAGGAGACCTTTAGATTCTGTAGTAAGGAGAGTGGATCAAGTGGAGGGCAATCCAATAGCTAGAGGCAGAGGTAGGCCAAGAAAAACTATAGGAGAAACTATTAAGAAAGATTTGGAGGCCAATGATTTAACTGTTAACATGATTCATGATAGAACATTATGGCGCCGTATGATCCATGTAGCCGACCCCACCTAGTGGGATAAGGCTTGGTTGTTGTTGTTGTTGTGATTTTGGACAGTCTGCATTGCTAATGGATGAGCAGTGATAGTAACTGTTTCATTGTAAAACATTTTACAAGGATTTGTGCTGACAGATGACTTATTCTTTTTGTGAAATGACTACCTTATTTATCTTCTTGAAGTAGTGAATTTGCACCTCTCATGATAGCCTCCTTAGAGAATTATTTTGGGCTTTATTTTCCTCTACTGCATTTAAGGGCAGTGTTGGGATGTTAACTTATGCAGTTTTTTTGAAAACATGTTTGATTTTCCAGGAAGGTCCAGCTCTCAAAAGCAAAGGCAAAGCTAGCAATGCTACACGGATAGCAGTCTTGACGTGGAGATCCTTGTTAGTTGTGTCAAGAGAATGGAAATATTACTGGCTTCATCTTATTCTTTACATGCTACTCACGCTGTGTATCGGTACTGTTTTTTCTGGTTTGGGGCATTCTCTGTCTTCTGTTGTGGTGAGTCTTGACACGACAAATGCATTATCTTTCAACTGGCATCTCTTAATAGTTTATATCTGCATTTACATGTGTATGAATTAAATTTTATCATCTCTTA
The DNA here is from genome assembly GCA_030762895.1 of Sophora flavescens. Lineage (NCBI taxonomy): Eukaryota > Viridiplantae > Streptophyta > Magnoliopsida > Fabales > Fabaceae > Sophora > Sophora flavescens. The sequence goes on along the minus strand of CM061066.1, from coordinate 167,673,986 downwards.
CATTGCAGACAAGAGTTGCTGCAATTTTTGTATTTGTATCATTTTGTTCCCTTCTAAGCATTGCTAGGGTGCCTGCACTTATGAAAGAAATCAAGGTAATTTTGTGCCTGTATCACTTTACAGCAATGTATTAGTTTGCTTTAGTGTGCTTAATATGCATACAATGAAGTGCAATTTGCTCAATTTGCAAGTATTTGCAAATTGTTTTGCATTCTCGATTCTTTCTTCTGTATAATGCATTGGTCTACAGTAATGGCATAATTTATTTGGTGGTTTTACTTACTCATGAGACGTTTAAATACATAAACTCACAAGCTTTGAAATATGGGTTGTTCTTATTTCTTAGAAGGAAACCATGTGCTGAGAGCCTGTCTTGCTAGTTACAGTATACATTTTAGAATAAGATGCCGGACTAACAATACTTGAAAAACATGGCTTATAAGGACGGGGGGACCTAAGTCTGCCTGTGAAGCTTAATAAACAAATTTACTCTCATGCTTGCATGCATAAGAGCTGCAAACTAAATGAAGTTCAACACAATTGAAATTAATACATGTAACATATGTAATTATTGGATGAGCTAAAATCTAATGGGAATCTCATGAAAGCTGTTAGAACAGAAACCTAGAGATAGAAACTTTGTCACCTCAAATTTGTTAGGTACTTAGGTATATGTATAATTAACTTATTCGCAGGGCTTAAAGTGATAAAACTAACAATTGGCTTTTTAATAAAGCAGGCACTTGATAGTTGATTCTCTCTAAGAGAAAAAGTGAAAAAGAAAAGGCAATTTACATGCTGACGAAATTAAATTGCTTGCTTTGCAGATATATGCCTGTGAAGAGTCAAACCAGCATTCCAGTTCATTAGTATTTTTACTTGCGCAGTTTTTGTCCAGCATCCCATTTCTTTTTCTCATCTCCATTTCATCAAGTCTAGTCTTTTACTTCCTGGTGAGGCTGGAAGATCAGTTCAGCTTGTTAATGTACTTTGTGCTCAATTTTTTCATGACTCTGTTAGTGAATGAAGGAATTATGCTAGTTGTGGCTACTTTGTGGCAAGATGTTTTTTGGAGTGTCTTGACACTGTTGTGCATACATGTGAGTCCCATTATCCATTTACTTTAAATGTGATATGTTGTTCTGCTCCACTTAATTGCCGTGATTGCATTAAGAGTTTTAATTTCAGGTTGTCATGATGCTTTCCGCCGGCTTTTTAAGAATTCGAAATGCTTTGCCTGGACCGGTGTGGATGTATCCAGTGTCCTTTATTGCCTTTCATACATACTCTATTCAGGTAAGGAGATTTATGTTTGTATCTTCTGCATAGACTATGACTTGTATATAAGTTTCTGGTTTTGTTGATCCAAAACTAGGAGGATCAAGTAGTAGTATAGTTTATCTCCAATCTTTTTTCCCTAGATTGGTATTTTTATTGAAGCATTCACTTGTCTTTATTGCATAGGGGCTATTGGAGAACGAGTACCTAGGCACTTCTTTTGCTGTAGGGCAGGTAAGGACCATATCTGGATTTCAAGCTCTCCTAAATGTGTACAATATCTCCCCTGACAACAATTCCAAGTGGCACAATTTGTTGGTTTTGTTTCTTATGGCCGTTGGTTATCGTATTTTTGTGTTCATTTTATTATGTTTTTTCTTGGGGAGAAAATTATCCCTGCTTAAAAGTTTCAAGTGCAATAGGGATACAACAGATACAAGTTGATGTAGTCCTTGTTCGGACATTATAATTCCTTTTGATCGAGTTTTGCTTGTCAACTTTAGTTTTGTGAAATTTTGTTTGACTAATGAAAGAGCAAATATTGGTTTATAGCTTTATCTTGATCTCTCCCAAGTGCTTGTCAATACACATGGTGCTGACTGCTGAGGCCTGAGGGCACCAGTACCGAAAGCTACGCGTTTGATGTGATAAATAATTGCTTTTTGATTGAAATTCGGGTTGAAGGGTACGATACTGATAGGGCATGGTCCCCTATGTATTTGTCTACTTTGTGTTGATATTTGTAGATCGGGTTGCGTAAGCGAGGCATGTTACATCAGTACTGTGGTACCTCTTGTTACACATGCAATTGTATTCTTGTTACACATGCAATTAGACAAATGCCATTTTGGTGTACCACACTCTATTCCCATCAATAATATTGTTACATTAATTTTTTTTAAATTATAATTTTTACTAATGTGACTATATATTATTGGAGGGGATATGATATGATATATCAAAATGGGATAACAAATCTTCATCTAGTACTGAAAATTTTAGAGTGAAACAATTAAAAGAGTAGCAAATATGAAGGGTAAAGTTTTAAGAGAGTAGACATTATTTTAAACTTGTTTGAATATTATTTAAGGAAGATTATTTTTTAATTCCCACCCAAAGCAAAAACAACCAATAAGTGATGCAATACGAGTGCTTGTGCAGAAAGCAATGATGGGGATACAAATAGCTTGCAACTAAAGAGGTAGGGGGAAGGTAACATACTAACACACGTTCCCTTTGCCAGCAGTGTAAGATGTGCAAGTAATGATATTAGTGAGCCAGGGGCCCAGAGTATAAGATGTGCTAGTAATGATATTGATAGATACAAGGTTTTACTTTTTAGGGCCTCCAAAAGGCTACTATGACTCATGCCATCATCAGCCCAAAACTAGAAAAAATTCCTAGTATTCTTGTTTAAAAAAACTTACTTGGACGGGTTACGTTTCTGTGGGTTGTTACCTGCAACCTGATCTGTACCTTGTGGGTTGAAGTGTTTCACCAACCTGATCCAACCTATGGACCCAATCCAACCAACATTTGGTTGGGTCAAAACCCGTAGTTCACAGGCTTGATGCTAGACACCTCAAACTTTTCTCCTCTCCTCCCTTCCTAACTCATAAACTGACCCTAGTTTTTTTATTTATTATATTTATTTTCCCATAAATGCAATTTTTTTTTCTGTTGATGGTTGCTTTTTCCAAAAGTTCAAAGATTTTTGTATTAAATTTTTTTTACAAGAATCGTGTTAGAATAGATGATCTTATCTTATCTTAGAATACATCATATCTTATAAGAGTACCTTGAGTTATCTCATAGGATTAAGTTGTTATCAGTTAGTTATTATCATAATTAGTTTCCCTTTTCAATTAAGATTAGGAGTCTTGTATCCCTATAAATAGGGGTTAGTGCTTAAGTTTTGTGTACAGCAATATCATAATTAATCATAATCATATTTTGAGTTTTCATTCTTTTTCTTCTCTTTCTCTATCTAAACCCATAACTTCAACATGGTATCAGAGCGGTACCATCCTCCGTGACCTATCTCGTCACTATTCCGCTACTGAGTTCCGTTAAGTATGAAGGAACTCTAATCATCTTCTTAGCCATACAAAAAAAAATTTACCATTTTTCTCCACCCCTTTGTGTTTTCCTTTTCCGGTAACCTGAAGGAGAAGGATACCATCCTTTCGTCTTCCTGACCCTTGTTTTTTGTCCCGTCGATCCACCGTCCAGTTCTGTCGTTTCCTTACCAGCCTCCTCATGACTAGACTCGTCGGCTGCCAATTTATCCAACCATCCATACCGTACCGTCGTTCGCCTCCCGATGCACCGAACTCGCCGGCCTATGCTATTTTCGGATATGTTCTCACCTCCCTCTATGGACCACTTTTCAGTAGCCACCTTGATGTGTTTGGTTCCCTTAGGTTATGTTTTGTTGTGTTCGAAAGCTCAAATCTTTGGTCTACTGTTTGCTTCTCCAGTGTTTGTCATGAAATTCTTATCAACTGATGGATCATACCAGTGACTCCTTCTCTTATCCACTGATGAATCGTACCAGTGGCTTCTCTTCCCACCGACGATCATTTTGGTGGCGACTCCATTCCCACTGATGGATCATACCAGTGACTCTTTCTCTTATCCACTGATGGATCATACCAGCGGTTTCTCTTCCCACCGACGATCATTCCGGTGGTGACTCCTTTCCCGAGAATGAATTATATTAGTGGTGACTTCTATTTCCCTCAACGATTGACTTATGTTGGTTATAACTCGTACTAGCCCAACATTTTGTCCCAGATGCTCTGGCCTCGGCTCTTTGTCCTATATGCACTGTCATTGTCTTTGTCCTAAATGCACTAGTCATCATGACCGTTTGTCCCAGATACGTTGGCCTCATCTCAGTCCCGGAAGTAATTGTCTATCTTAATTTCAATTTTAAATAATTTGGGTCTCCAATATTGTTGTTGAAGCTTCCAAATATGGTTTTGAGAAGTTCGGACCTTGCTGCTAGATTGTTTGCCAAGAAATTTCTGTCAGACTTGTCACGACCGAAAAGAAAAACTTGGTTTTCCTTTTAGATAAAAAAAACATGGAGTCGCCACCAACTTTATTTAATTTCGAGAAAGTTGGAAAACCCTCTAAGAAAAAGCTTTGGGTTCGGGAGTCGATTACGTCTAAGGAAGGCATGGGGACTTAACCCCACGTCACCCTAGAACATCCATAAAAATGGTTACCCAAAACTAGTTGTGTAAATTAATAACTTTGAAAATATTTGTTTTACCTCGAAAATCATTTTTGTTTAAAAAAAAAACATCTTTAGTAGTGAAATTTTTGATTAAACCTAAATGAGGTTGAACATGGCACATGAGTCCACAGGGCAACCTCAAAATCTAAAGGATTGAACATGACACTTGTCATAGGGCAACCCAAGAAATAAGGTTGTTTTAATTAAGTGATCATCTTCTATTTTTATGTAAAATAAATAATTTTATCTCTTGGAAATAGAACAGAAATGAAACGTAGAAATGAAACGTTTTACAAACTTATTCAGTAAACAGAGACACAAAAAAAGAATGTCAAGAGAAACTTATGAATAATATCAACAAAGAGAAAAATGATTACCAAATGAGAGCAGAATAACAATGATTTTGTTTTCTCCCAGTGGTAAGATTTCAAGATCAAAACCCTTACATTTCAATTTCACTGACACATTTAACCCTCTCTTCTTCTGAAAATTTGGAACCACTCTAATGACAAAAAAAAAAAAAACTCAAATCCCTAATCTCTTTTCTTCACAAAGAAAATATCAGATAAAAATTCTCTCCCCCTCTCTCTCTTATGATTTATTCTCCTTTTTTATAGATGGAGGAGAGGGCTTCATGCTTCTTCTTACCCAGCGACTTCAAGGTTGGTCTTCTGATGTCGTGCGCGGACGACGTGCGACGACGCTCGTGCGTATCCGGCAAGTGTACCGGACTGCCGTCAAGTAATAAAAGATATCGAACCCACAGAGACTGTGTTCTCGAATCGCAATTAAATTCTAATCGATTATATCTGGACTTTGTAAAGGGTTTTGAAAAAGGTTTTGAATTTGAAAATTAAAAGATAGATGAGCAGAAAACAAATGTTTATGGGGTTTTCGATCTAAAACGGATTCCTAGGGATTTGGGTTACCTTTGAGGCTGTTTATGTTGCTAACAGATTTACCTTTGTTGATTACCGAAATTGCCTTGAAGGCGAGTTTATCCTCTGATAGCTTAAGCTCCCTCTCGGGTTACAAAAGCCGTGCCCAATTGACCCGACCCCTACTCTCGTGGTAGTCGATCCCAGATTGGACCCTTTGCGTTCAGTGACAACTCGTTGCTCCTCGAGGGACGGCTTCTAACTCTCGTGATTTCAGTCCCAAGTCTGACTTCTATAGGTCCGACACCCAAGTTCACCGCTAGGTTCCTCCTTGGAATGTCTCGGTCATGCAAATAACCTAAGTTCACCGCTAGGTTCCTCCTTGGATCATGCACATCTCACAAACCAGTGGCTGCCGGGCTTTACGAGTGAATCACCCTAGAGATCCTAAGTTCACCGTTAGGTTCCTCCTTAGAACGTCTATGTCACGTAAATAAACGGTTGCCGAAATTTATGAGTGATTAACACACTATAAATCAGATCTAAAACAATTATGAAATCAACAATGGTTTCAACATCAAATTAACATCATTTACAAACCTTGGGCAGAGCCCTAATCCCTAGAAACTATGCTACTACTCCAGTCTTGCCATGGAGATGACAAGCTGGGATGACAACATAATAAAAATCAGAAAAGAGAAGAGAGGAGAAGAGAAGAAGAGATCCTAAATCTATGCCTAGAGTAGTAGCCCCTAATGTGTTCATGATTTCTGCCTCTGCCTGGTCCCTTATTTATAGAATTGAGCAGTTAGAGTCCTAATCCAACTCAAATTAGATCCAATTCTGTTACTTCTGAGCCAAGTAATACGCGTCACGGCCGTGATGGCTATCACGGCCTGGCCGTGACGGATTCTCGCCTTGAAAATTCTTCACTGGTTGATGCGTCATGGCCGTGATGCTCATCACGGCCTGGCCGTGATGGTCATCACGGCCGTGATGGCCATCATGGCCTGGCCCGACAGCTTCGACTTGTGTTGGTTTTGGGTCACGGCCGTGATGGCTATCACGGCTAGGCCGTGACGACTCGACTTGACCTTTGTTCTTTTTCAGTTTTGCTCGATCATGGCCGTGATGGGCATCACGGCTAGGCCGTGATGGGCTCTGTTTGGCTCATTTTCTTCAGTTTTAAAGCTCCATCTTCATCCAAACTTCATCATGGTTGATCTTGAGCAATTTACCCTTGATATCTGCAAAACAACACACGAAAACCGCCTTACCCGTTCCAAAGGAAAATTAACCTAAAATCTAATTAAAAATGCCTAAACTACATGAAAATGCATGCAAAATGATAGACAAAGATGATGTGGAATCACACTCATCAAATCACCCCAAGCTTAAAACTTTGCTTGTCCTCAAGCAATTACTCAGGCCATAAGATAAATCAATCAAAGCATGGATAGTGAACCAAGAACCCTAGAAGCTAATCCAAGTAATATGCATTTTTAATAAGCACTCAAGAGATAATCAATTTCTAGTCCAATTAGAAGCTTAGGTTTTTTTTTTTTTTTTTTTTTTCAAGTTCATGTCCTCACTGATTTGGGCACTCATCTCACCTCACTCAAGTGTTTTAGGGTTTATGACAATTCACTCCATTTCCTCAAGGAAAGTATTTTACCATAGGCTTGACCATTAACCAAATCTCCACTTTATTAATGAAAACACTTAAGAATCAAGAGGTCTTTTCCTTTGGTTGTAATGTGGCCATGGGATTTATTGTAAGGTGGGAAAATCAAGGAAAGGGAATTTCAAGAAGGCTAGACAGATTATCAAACATTACAAAGCATGACACCTTCTAAAATACCCCTTTTTGGGCTTTGGTTTACTTTTCCACCTTTCTTCCTTCATTTAATTTTTTTTTTCTTTTTCTTTTCATTTCTCACTTTCTTTGTCATCCCCTTCTCCATTTTTTTTTCCTTTGTTTATTTCATTTTTATTTGTTTGGAGAAGGGGAGATTTATAGCTCAAGAGAAATTACTTTCTAGCTTTTTCATCCCATACTTTTTCCAACTACCATTTTGCCCTTTTTGTAATACTTTAAAAGGTGCCATACCAAGCACTATTTATCAAATTAATTCAAGGTACCAAGAAAAGTATTTTTTTCTTTAGGCTCAAAATTGGGCAACTAAGGGGTAGCATTTATCATTCAAAGCTCGGGAGGCCGGGAAAAATACCTAGTGCCTCAATCATTTCCAAAAATGTTTTCAGAAATTTTTAAGTTTTGAAATGGTTTCAAGTCAAGTTCTAGAAAATACAGTCCAAGAGGAATTACAACACTCTAGCACAAGAAATGGGGTAGATTTAGTGAATACCCCTTTTGGCTCAAAATCTTACATTTAGTAGTTCAAAAATCAGTGAGGTACACAAGTTTAAGGAACCACATGCTAATTATCAACTATCAAATGATTATCTCAAGAATTTTTATTTTTAGCCATATCACAAGAATAATGAAAAATTGGGTTCAAAATTCACTATCTCAATTCATTTGGCTCCAAGTTTTTACAATCGGATGCATGTTCTAAGTGAGGGGAAATCTAGAGACTGTGATCATACCAATCTAAGCCTATGTGAATGCAACATGAATGCAACAATGCAAATGCAAAAATAAATACCCCCACCCCAAGCTTGATTACTTACATTGTCTCCAATGTAAATAATCAAGTCGGAGAGAGGAGAAAAATGGAACAACTTACCGAGTCGGGAGCGGGTGTTGGCTTCACATTCCAGTCAAAACTTGGGTAGAAATTGTATCACGGCCGTGAGGCTTATCACGGGCAGGCCGTGATCGTTTCGATCCTCGGGAGTTGCCCCTCACACGGCCGTGATCTACATCACGGCCTAGGCCGTGATGCTCTCTGATCTTGGCATCCTACTCATAACGCCCGTGATGGTTGTCACGGCTAGGCCGTGATGCTCTCTGTGCTCTTGTTTAGTTCATCACGACCGTGACCACTGTCACGGCCAGGGCGTGATGGCCTCTGACTTTATTTTTTTATGCTCTTCTTCTCTTTCTCAACCTGAAAACACTAGACAAACTTATTAATGATATTTTTGCCTCTTGATCTTCTCAAATTATTCAAGAGGTTAAATCAAAAACAAAAGGAAAAAGGGAAAGAAAACTTGGGTTGCCTCCCAAGAAGCACTTATTTATGGTCTTAAGCTTGACCATACTTCCTCAAGTCAACCGGGGTCGGCTGGGCGTAGAAGTGCAGGAACACTTCTTTTCCATGGAGCTCCTTCAAATAGCCGTTTCTGCTCATACGGCCAGTAACGCTTCCGCTTTGCTCTTTTCTCTTGGAGCTTCCTAGCCTTCCTTCCTCCCGGTGGAAGTATTGTTTCTGCATGGACAGCAATTCCAACTTCACCACTGGGTGCGTCTCCAACCATGCATATCTTTGGGGTTGCTTCCATGCTAAGTTCTTTCTCTACCGCTGGAGACGTTACATCAATTCTGCACACATGGCTCTCAAAAGGAGGGTTGTTACAAGAGTTAATCAACTGAAAATTTACCCTACCTTCCTCTACATTTAGAGAGAGTTTGACATTCCTTACGTCTATTAATGCTCCAGCGGTTGCCAAGAATGGCCTTCCTAAAATGATGGGGAATTTAGAATTCCCTTTCATGTCCAATACCAGGAAGTCGGTAGGGATGAGAATTTTCCCTACCTTTACAGGAACATTCTCTAGTATGCCTAGAGGAGTCCTAGTTGAGCCATCCGCAATTTGTAAGGGGAATTTGAATGGTCTCAACTCTTTGCTTCCCAACCTTTCCATGATAGTGAGGGACATCAAGCTCGCACTAGCCCCTAGGTCACATAAGGCTTGGTCAATTTGCACTTGTTCAATCGAGCAAGCGATGGAGAAACTACCTGGGTCTTTCAGTTTAGTAGGCATTTTAGTCTCTACATCTACTTGCTTTTTCCTGACCAACCTCTGTGGGAAAGGTATCGGGGGTTGGTACGGTGGTGGAGGGACATATTTCGGTTCTGGCTCTTCTTTTTCGTTTGTGTCCTCCTCCTCCGGTTCCACGTCCATTTCAGCTACCCCCACCCCAAGCTTATCATCCCTCAAGTGTATGACATTGCAATGCTCATTGGGATTTGCTTGGGTTGCCCGGAATGCACCCTTAGGTCTCGAGTACGTGCTTTGGCTTGTTGGGCAATCTGGGTTTCTAGCATCTTGTTATGAGTTGCTAAGTTGTCTACCTTAGATGCTAGATCCTTTATTGCCTCACTCACTGCCCTTCCTTGTTGTCTAAACTCCTCATTCTGTTTTGTCTGAGTTTCGACAAAACTTTCAAATAAAGTCTCGAGTTTAGATCTTTGTACTTGAGGGTACCCCGGTGTGGTTCTCTTATTACCTTGACCTTCTTGGAACTCATGGTTGAGCGTGTTGCTGTAGTTGCCGTAGGAGAGGTAAGGGTTGTTCCTTCTTTGGTTGTAGGGATTTGGGGGAGCATAGTTGGGCAGCTTCGGGTTCGTATCATAGTAGTTGTTACAAGAGTTCACTTGTTCACCCGGCCTTGCGGATCCATGTGGGCATCCCATCATGTCATGTCCTTGCATTCCACAAATCTCACAAACAAGGTTAGTAGCACCTAATGCACTCACATTAGCTCTTTCCAGCCGATCAAAACGTTTATTAAGTGAGTCTATCTTTGACATAATAAGATCTGTGCTATTTACCTCAAACTTACCCCCGAAATCTTGTTCGGGTTATTACCTCTTTCGGATCCCCATTGGTGGTAGTTGGTGGCGACATTCTCGATGATGTTGAATGCCTCGGTGAGAGGCCTATTCATAAACGCTCCACCGGCTGCAGAATCTAGTGACACCTTCAAGAGTAGTCCAATCCGTTATAGAAGGTGTGCACTATTAACCACCTCTCGAGTCCGTGATGTGGGCACGACTCCAGCAGATCCCTTGTAACGATCCCAGGCTTAGATAATGATTCTTCGTCTTTCCGGAAGAAGCCGGGTGATCTGGGTTCTTATGTAGGCCGTCTTGGATGGAGGGAAGAATTTCTCCAAGAACTGCTCCAATTGGTCCCAAGTGGTCAAAGTGTTAGCGGGGATTTGCTTAAGCCAGGCCTTCGCCTTTCCAGTGAGAGATGAGGGGAACAATCTCAAACGCACAACATCGACTGAGGCTCCATTAATCCTGATTGCATCGGTGAACTCTAAGAATGTTTCTATATGATCGGTCGGGTCCTCCGAAGGCAATCCTCCGAATTGATGTTGCCTAATCATGTTGATTATCATGGGCGGTATGGTATAGTTTTCCACCTCAATCTCTGGCCTTGCAATCCCAGTTCGCAAGCCTCTCGCATTTGGGGCTGCGTAGTCCTTCAAAGGCTTTGTATCCGGTTGATTCGCCATGAATGGAAAAGGACTCAACCTTTCTTCCTCTCTTTGTAGTCTTCTACGTCGGTGGAAGGTCCTCTCGATCTCCGGATCAATCTCACTAAGGCTCCCAAGACTTAGAGATCTTTGCATATAACACACAGAGAGATGGATACAATAGAAGGAAAAGAAATTTTTGATTTTTTTTTTTTTTAATTTTTTAAATTTCAGAAATAAAAATCAAATAAAAAGAAAAGGTCCAGAAAAATCAATTCAAAATTTGAATTGAGATTCGAAAAGGCACAGTCCCCGGCAACGACGCCAAAAACTTGATGTCGTGCGCGGACGACGTGCGACGACGCTCGTGCGTATCCGGCAAGTGTACCGGACTGCCGTCAAGTAATAAAAGATATCGAACCCACAGAGACTGTGTTCTCGAATCGCAATTAAATTCTAATCGATTATATCTGGACTTTGTAAAGGGTTTTGAAAAAGGTTTTGAATTTGAAAATTAAAAGATAGATGAGCAGAAAACAAATGTTTATGGGGTTTTCGATCTAAAACGGATTCCTAGGGATTTGGGTTACCTTTGAGGCTGTTTATGTTGCTAACAGATTTACCTTTGTTGATTACCGAAATTGCCTTGAAGGCGAGTTTATCCTCTGATAGCTTAAGCTCCCTCTCGGGTTACAAAAGCCGTGCCCAATTGACCCGACCCCTACTCTCGTGGTAGTCGATCCCAGATTGGACCCTTTGCGTTCAGTGACAACTCGTTGCTCCTCGAGGGAAGGCTTCTAACTCTCGTGATTTCAGTCCCAAGTCTGACTTCTATAGGTCCGACACCCAAGTTCACCGCTAGGTTCCTCCTTGGAATGTCTCGGTCATGCAAATAACCTAAGTTCATCGCTAGGTTCCTCCTTGGATCATGCACATCTCACAAACCAGTGGCTGCCGGGCTTTACGAGTGAATCACCCTAGAGATCCTAAGTTCACCGTTAGGTTCCTCCTTAGAACGTCTATGTCACGTAAATAAACGGTTGCCGAAATTTATGAGTGATTAACACACTAGAAATCAGATCTAAAACAATTATGAAATCAACAATGGTTTCAACATCAAATTAACATCATTTACAAACCTTGGGCAGAGCCCTAATCCCTAGAAACTATGCTACTACTCCAGTCTTGCCATGGAGATGACAAGCTGGGATGACAACATAATAAAAATCGAGAAAAGAGAAGAGAGGAGAAGAGAAGAAGAGATCCTAAATCTATGCCTAGAGTAGTAGCCCCTAATGTGTTCATGATTTACTCGCTCTGCCTGGTCCCTTATTTATAGAATTGAGCAGTTAGAGTCCTAATCCAACTCAAATTAGATCCACTGATTACTTCGAGCCAAGTAATACGCGCGTCACGGTAGTGATGGCTATCACGGCCTGGCCGTGACGGATTCTCGCCTTGAAAATTCTTCACCGGTTTGGTCTGTCATGGCCGTGATGCTCATCACGGCCTGGCCGTGATGGTCATCACGGCCGTGATGGCCATCATGGCCTGGCCCCGGCAGACTTCGACTTGTGTTGGTTTTGGGTCACGGCCGTGATGGCTATCACGGCTAGGCCGTGATGCACTCTCGACTTGACCTTTGTTCTTTTTCAGTTTTGCTCGATCATGGCCGTGATGGGCATCACGGCTAGGCCGTGATGGGATCTGTTTGGCTCATTTTCTTCAGTTTTAAAGCTCCATCTTCATCCAAACTTCATCATGGTTGATCTTGAGCAATTTACCCTTGATATCTGCAAAACAACACACGAAAACCGCCTTACCCGTTCCAAAGGAAAATTAACCTAAAATCTAATTAAAAATGCCTAAACTACATGAAAATGCATGCAAAATGATAGACAAAGATGATGTGGAATCACACTCATCATCTTCACGAAATCCGGGGCTTGGGTGGTTCTGAGCAGAAATAGCGTGTGTCCAGATGGGGGCGGCGCGAGCAGCGGAAAGGAGGTGATTTGATGTGAAGGTTGCATGTTTGAAGAGAGAAGGAGGTGGGGTTTTTTTTTTCTGATATGTAAGATGGGGTTTTTAGGATTATGAGTGAGGCTGCTAGGTTAAAATGAGGGAGGAGATGAAGAAGAAAAAGAACCAACGAGTAAAGGAGGCGCAGAGGCGGTTAGAGAGGAGGAAAAGAGGTATTGTCTGATATGTAAAATAGGTTTTTTTAGGGTTAGGTTAGGGTTAGGAGAAGTAACTCCATCTCCTTTCTTCTTTACGCTGATTGTTCTTTTCTCCTTCTTTTATTCGTCTTTACTTCATTATCTTCTTCTTCTTCTTTCTTTATTCTTTAACCTCCAGTCTGAAAATAAAATTGTAGTGGATGGAACCTCCCTGTCCAACAGAAAGTTAGATATGTAAAATTAGGTATGCACTAGACGGACTTCCTCGTCCAACAAAAGTTTAAACATGCAATGGATGGAACCTCCTCGTCCAACTGAAAATTAAAAATGCAATGGAAGACCTACTCGTCCAACAGCAAGTTAAAAATGCAATGGAATGGACTGGACTGGATCTTGCCGTCCAACAGCAAATGCAATGTAATGGATTGGACCTCGCCGTTCAATAGCAAATGCAATGTAGTGGACCGGACCTCACCGTCCAACAACAAATTCAATGGAAGGGACCTCCCGTCCAACAGCAAATGCAATGTAATGGACTGTACCTCGCCGTCCAACAGCAAATGCAATGGACGGGACCGACCGTCCAACAGCAAATGCAATGGACTGGACCTCCTTGTCCAACAAAAATGCAATATAATGGACTGGACCTCGCCGTCCAACAACAAATGGAATGGACGGGACCTCCCGTCCAACATCAAATGCAATGTAATGGATTGGACCTCACCGTCCAACAACAAATGTAATGGATGGGACCTCCCGTCCAACAGCAAATGCAATGTAATGGACTAGACCTCGCCGTCCAATAGGAAATTAGTTATGAGTCTCCTCATTTCGTCATTTTTTCCTTTTTATTCTTTCTCTCTTCACTATTATTATTAGTCTCCTTGAAACATAATAACATAAAAAATTAGAATAAAATGAGGACAGACCAAAATGGGTGTTCGCAGTTGCCCCTCTTTACTTGTTGCATACTAGAAGACATGATTAGTCGTGACTTTTCATGTATTGTAATAATGAACAAGTAAAAAAAATGAACACATATTTTGTCCGAAAAAACGTGAGGAGCTCAGAAGAAAACCTTATAGTTTGAAAATAAAATTGCAGTGGACGGAACCTCCTCGTCCAACAGGAAAGTAAATATGCAGCGAGTCTCGGAGCTCGAAAATAAACTTGCAATGAGCCTCAGAGCTCGAAAATAAAATTACAGTGAGCCTCAGAGCTCGAACATAAAATGCAGTCAGCCTCAAAGCTCGAAAATAAAATTGCAGTGAGCCTCAGAGCTCGAAAATAAAATTGCAGTGGATAGAACCTCCTCGTCCAACAGGAAAATAAATATGCAGCGAGTCTCAGAGCTTGAAAATAAAATTGCAGTGACCCTCAGCGCTCAAAAAAAAAAAAAGAATGCAGTGGACGGAACCTCCTCGTCCAACAGGAAAGTAAATATGCAGCGAGCCTCAGAGCTCGAAAATAAAATTGCAGTGAGTCTTAGAGCTCAAGAATAAAAATGCAGTGAGTTGTAGTGAGCCTCATAGCTCGAAAATAAAAATGCAGTGAGCCTCAGAGCTCGAAAATAAAATTGCAGTAATATGAAACTAATGAGAATCCTTTCCTTTTGAAGACAGCAGAACCAAACGCTCCATGGAAAAACTTCCAGCAACCAAACCCTTGTTCACCGACCACTCTGGGACGATGCATCATTCATTCTTTTAACAACATGGGTCACACATTAATCTGATGACATATGAGCTGGATGTTATGTTTATTCTCCCAAGCTTATTTGCACCATTCTTTTGTCGTCCAGTGCATGCTATCTCTTCTATTGAATTTGAAGTATCGAGTCCTTTTGGTTCAAACCATTCATTGGTGATACCATTAGAATTATCAAATCATACCATTAAGCTTATATTTACTTTTGTTGAGACATGACCATGATGAGAGTGAACACGTTAGGGGAGTATGAAGGAAAATCCTCTTGCCTTAATATGAGAATTTAGTTTGTTAAGAGAAAATAACAACATGAGAACAAAACTACAAAAGGATCGTGAAGATTAAAAGCAAAGATAAGCAAAGAAAATTATGAGAATCACATAAAATTTGCCCCAGTGTTGGTCCTTTGATTTTCATTTAATTGATTCCCCTCAGCCTTTTGATGACACAGATCTTGGCTTCTGTTTTTGATTCCTCAAACACACCTTCTTCAATCATTCCTTAACAATTTTGCCCCAGTATACTCAGTTGGATAAAATTGCCCAGTGTGGTGAGTGCTAGCATAAACGTTGGACATATCTTCCCCCTAGGCTGCCTTTGTAGGTTTTCAGCCTAAGGTTTCTTTACCCTAACTTTTGCCTAGGTTGCCCTTTCGGGTTTTCAACCTAGCGGGCCTTTTCTTTTCTTTTGTTTTCTTTGTTCTTTGCCCTAACTTTTACCTAGGTCGCCCTTTCGGGTTTTCAACCTAGCGGGCCGTCAAGCATAGAACTTTTTCACAGCATCAGAGTTTACCGGCCTTGGTAAGTCTTCCCCATCCATGTTTTGCAGAATCAAAACTCCTCCTGAGAATGCTTGTTTGACAATATAAGGACCTTCATAATTCGGTGCCCATTTTCTTCGGGCATCCTCCTGATTAGGGATGATTTTCTTTAAAACCAGGTCTCCCGCACAAAATTCTCTAGGACGAACCTTTTTATTGAAAGCTCTTGTCATTCTGCTTTGATACAATTGCCCGTGACAGATAGCTGCTAGTCTTTTCTCTTCTATCATGTTCAACTGCTCATATCGAGTTTTCACCCACTCAGATTCTTCAAACTCTGCTTCTATCAAGACTCTTAGCGAAGGGAGTTCTACTTCGATAGGTGAGACAACCTCCATCCCGTACACCAAAGAAAAAGGGGTTGCCCCAGTGCTTGATCGTATATTAGTCCGATAAGCATGTAGAGCATATGGCAGCATTTCGTGCCAGTCTTTATAATTTACAACCATTTTGGCAACGATCTTCTTGATATTTTTGTTTGCTGCCTTAACTGCACCATTCATTTGAGGTCTATAAGGAGCTGAATTGTGGTGTTTGATTTTGAAACTATCGCAAAACTTTTGAATCTCGGTACCATTAAGATTAGCAGCATTATCTGTGATTATCCTCTCTGGGATCCCGTATCTACATACGATGTCCTTCTTGAGTAACTTGAGAAACACCTTTTGGGTTATGTTGGCATATGAAGCAGCTTCTACCCATTTAGTGAAATAGTCTATCGCCACCAAAATGAAACGATAACCATTGGAAGCCTTGGGATTAATGGGACCGATGACATCTATTCCCCACATCGAAAAAGGCCATGGGGATGCTAAATTGTGCAGTGGAAATGGAGGTGCATTAACCCGGTCTGCATACATCTGACATTTTTGGCATTTACGAACATGCTCTATACAATCTGACTCCACAGTAGACCAATAATAACCACTTCTCAAGATTTTCCTAGCCATCATATGACCATTGGCATGAGTTCCACAGATTCCTTCATGAACTTCGATCACTATCAATTTAGCTTCACGAGCATCCACACATCTGAGTAGGGTACAATCATACCCTCTTTTATACATGACTTCCTTGCTTAAGAAAAAGGCCATATCCAGTCTTCGGATGGTCTTTCTATTTGCTTCGCTCGTTTCTACCCGGTATTCCTTGTTCTGAATATATTGCTTGATATAATGATACCAAGGCTTACCATCAGGTTCTCCTTCCACATGGGCACAGTATGCCGGTTCATCTTGCACTCTAACTTGGATGGGTTGGACATTGGTATGGATATCCAGCTTGGTCATGGCAGCTAGAGTGGCTAAAGCAACAACAAACTGATTCTTGTCTCGAGTTAAATGCGAGAAAGTAATCTCGTCGAACTTTACAATCAACTGAGTATTTCTGATACGGAATCAACTTGGAGTCTTTGGTTTGCCATTGACCATTGACTTGGTAAATGATTAGAGCTGAATCCCCAAAGACCTTCAACTGCTTTATACCAAGTTCAAGTGCCATTTGTAATCCGCCAGCACATGCCTCGTATTCTGCAATATTATTCGTACATTCAAATTTCAGTTTTACGGCCACCTATTCTTCGCTTGCCGTTTGGTGAGATAACCACTGCTCCTATACCACTGCCATGCATATTGACTGCTCCATCAAAATAAATTTTCCACACATCTTCCTGTTCTTCACCTTCCTCGAGGGACATTATCTCTCCATCTGGGAACTCGGAATTGACAGGCCATCCATCCTCAAAAGGATTCTCTGCTAAATGATCAGCAATCACACTTCCTTTGATGGGCTTCTGAGTCACATATTTGATGTCAAATTCTGACAATATCACTTGCCACTTTGAAACTCTTAAGGAGATATGAGGACTTTTGAAGATATACTTCAAAGGATCCAATCGAGAAATTAGCCAAGTGGTGTGATATAACATGTACTGTCTGAGTCTTCTGGAGGTCCACATTAGAGCACAGCAAGTATTCTCGATTGTCATATAACGAGCCTCACAGGCATTAAACTTCCTACTCAGATAGTAAATTGCCTGCTCCTTCCTGCCAGATTCATCATGTTGTCCCAGCATTTCCCCCATTGAGGTTGGCAATATAGTGAGATAGAGTAACAATGGACGACCTTGGGTAGGTGGTACCAATACTGGGGGATTTAGTAAATATGTCTTTATCTTGTCAAAGGCTTCTTGACAGTTATCATCCCATCTTCCCGGATTATTCTTCCTGAGGAGTCTGAAGATTGGCTCGCATGTGCTGGTCAAATTTGCAATGAAGCGCGCAATGTAGTTCAACCTTCCAAGAAAACCCCTTACTTCTCGCTCGTTTTTAGTGTCGGCATACCACATATTACTTTTATCTTGTTAGGGTCCACCTTTATTCCTTCTCTATTGACAACAAAGCCAAGTAAATTCCCTGCGGATACACCAAAAGTACATTTTGCAGGGTTGAGCCGCAACTTGTACTTCCTTAGCCGCTCGAACAGCTTTCGCAGAACTGCTACATGACTTTCTTCTTCCTTGGACTTAGCCACTATATCATCAACATATACTTCTACCTCCTTATGCATCATATCATGGAACAATGCTACCATAGCACGTTGGCAAGTGGCCCCAGCGTTCTTTAATCCAAAAAGCATCACTTTGTAACAAAAAGTTCCCCAATGAGTGATAAAAGTTGTCTTTTCTTTATCGTCATCATCCATGAGGATCTGATTGTACCCAGAATACTCGTCCATGAAAGAAAACCTACGACTTCTGGCTGTACTGTCTACAAGGACATCAATATGAGGTAGGGGAAATCATCCTTCGGACTGGATTTATTCAGATCTCGGTAGTCCATGCACATTCTGACCCTTCCATCCTTCTAAGGTACTGGAACAATATTAGCTACCCATTTCGGGTGTCTAGCTACTTCCAGAAAGCCAGCCTCTAAATACTTGGTCACTTCTTCCTTGATCTTCAACGACATCTCAGGATGCATTCTCCTTAACTTTTGCTTCTTTGGAACCACATCTGGGTATAAGGGAATTTTATGCGATTCTATCTCGGGATCTACACCTGACATATCTCTGTAGGACCATGCAAAAACATCCAGATACTCTTCGAATAGTGCAACCATTTCTTCACGCTCTGGGTTATCCACTATTTTCAACTCCTTTTTGTCTTCCTCGGTCCCCATATTGATCACTTCTGCAACCTCATCATTCGAGCTAATCCCTTCTTCTGATCGTTTCACCATCTTCATGAATCTTTCAATGTCTTCTTCTTCCTCATCAGATTCAAGGTTGTATTCATCAACGGCCGCGAGGGAATCAATAAATGAGTTTTCAAAGTTCTTCTCTTGAGGTAAGTCTTTAGTGGAAGAAGTATTCCTGGAAGAAAAAATCGGGAATAGGAGAAGTGTAGGCAAGAGTCTTATGAAATAAAAGTTTAAACAAAGTAAATAAATGAGAGAGAAAAAAAGAAATGATGGAACCAAAAGGAAAACACCAGACAAAGTGCTACATTCTCATTCATATCTCAAACAAAGTAAACATCAGTTCAAATTTAGTACAATAAGATAATTACTTCATGGAAATAACATCAACAAACGGTTCAGATCGCCAATTATTGAGAACTTCATCGCTAGCAGGGAGATAGATGACGTGGTTCTCGCCCAGCTCCTCTTCAAGTGTGCTGATAGTGAAGGAGGGGAAAATGACTTTTCAGGATTGATAACTTCAGCAGCTACTAGGAAAGTCTCTGTCAGAAGGGGAAGATACTTTCTCTCATCATCTTCTTCTTTCTTGTCCTCGAGGGTCATGAATTTCATCTTTTCTGCTAAGTGGGGTTGATACCCCAATCCATGCCTTCCTTCTCTCAAAGCTGCTTCAATTGGTTGAGAGATCCCTTGAAGCTTAGGACCTAGGCCTTTTCCTCTTTGATACCCATTCTTTTCCATGATGCGGATTGCCACTTCATTCACATTCTTCATTGACTCCATTTTCTTGTTTTCTGGCTTCAATACCTCAAAACTACACAGTGAATCATCTTCCATTTGCTCTGTGCTTTCTACATAAGGTATTGCGGCAGGCTTTGTCAGCATGATTTCCTCTTCACCATGGACTGTAATCACGGACCCATCTTGAATGTACTTTAAACACTGATGCAAAGTCGATGGAACCACTCTTGCTTCATGAATCCAAGGTCTTCCCAGAAGCATAGTATAAGCTGGTTGGATCTCCATGACTCGAAAGAGGACAGAAAAACAACTAGGCCCTATTTCAAGGGACAGAGTTATCTCCCCTAAGATTCCTCTTGCTGTCCCATCAAAGCCTCGTACAATCATTTCTTGTGGTGTCAAATCCGCCATGCTTATGTTTAGTTGCTTGAGAGTGGACATTGGAATCACATTCAACGTCGAACCGCCATCTTCAAGCACCTTTGCAATCACAAACCCTTTACACTTTAGGGTAATGTGTAAAGCTTTGGAGCTACTGCGGGATTTCGAAGCCACTTCATTTTCTGAGAAAGTAATCATGTTGACACGCCTTATTGGGTCCACCATATTTACCACATTCTCCGGAGTGACGTCAGGCTTGACATACGCTTCATTCAACACCTTCAATAATGCCTTACGATGCGACTTTGATGTCAAGATAAGCGATAAAAGAGATATCCACGACGAAGTTCTCTTTAACTGTTCTACCACATCATATTCACTTTGCTTCATGATCTTCAGAAACTCTTCCTTTTATTTTCCATTTCCTTCATCCATGGTCTCCTTTTCTTTGGATTCCTTCATTATTTCTTCTTCGACAGGGCTGTAGAATCGCCCGCTCCTTGTAATGCTTCCAAATCTCACAATATTAGTAACTTGGGCCTTCGAGGTCTCTCCATCAGCCCCAGCTAGTTCAACCTTCTGTTCATAATTCCATGGTACAACATGTGTATCAACATAAGCAAAAGGAGTTGGCTTCTTCACCCTTACAATGACTTCTTCTGGGGTTGGAGCTGAAGCTTTGTTCATAGGTGGTATTCGGAGTACAACTTTTTCAACTACATTGATTTCCTCGGTAGCACCTCGTCTAGCTTGAATTACCCCCAAGGTGAGTAATACCTGAACCCAGACTTTGAAATCCCAACAGGTTTCGATGTCGTGCCCCTCTTGCCCATGATGATAGTCACACCTTAGATCTTTGGCATACCCCCTTTCTTCTCTTGGAATTCTTATTGGTGCAACAACGTGGTATCCCGCCTTCTTTAGTTCTTCGAAGATCTTCTGCATCGGCACTCGTAGTTCCAGTACCTTCCTGATTGGGGATCCTCTTACCTCCAAATTATTCACCTGATTTCCATCATTATGGTTTGGGATTGGATTTTTAACAATATTAGGCCCGATCTCTTCTTCAAACTCTAGCTTCCCACAAGCAATCAACTTTCTCACTGCCGTTTTAAAAGCTTCGCAATCCTCAATGGAATGTCATGTGACATCCATGTGATACTTGCAAGTCTAATTTGGATTGTACCAAGAAGGAAATGGTGGTTCTAGGGGATGTATAGGGTTCCCCGCAATTAAGTGGCGGTCAAACAATTGTTGGAATAAATCCGCATTAGAGATGGACAATCTCGGGAAGGGTGGCAGATTTGGACTTTGGAAACGTCCTTGGTTTTGGAAATTTGGGCTAGGCGGAGGATAGTTTGGGTGGTTTTGTGGGGGTGTCGATGGGTAACGGGTGTCTGATGGGCGGGCAAGGCCATATGGTTGAGGGGTAGGAATATTGCTGATTTGGTTTTGTGGGTAAGTGTTGGTTTGTGAGGATGATTGTAACGGGTAAAGTGGGATTTGTGTCTGGTATGGAATATGTGGATTAGGGTTATATGGTGCTTGGTATTGAGGATTAAAGTTCTGTTATTGTTGTACATAATTTGCCTCAACTTCCTTCTTCTTTGGTTGAAATCCTTTCCGGGATGCATTTCCTTCACCATCATTCATGGGGAGCTTTCCAGCTCTGGCCAAAAATTCAATCCTTTCACCGGCGGCGATCAAGTCGGAGAAATATTTATAGGCTGCCCCAGCCATGGCCCCTATAAAAGGTGCTCCAAGGATTCCTAAAAAGTGCGAGCACATTTCAAATAAAGTCAACGGGGGCTGGACTTGTGTTGCCAAACTCCTCCACCTTTGGGCATATTGCTTGAAAGGCTCCTCATTTCTTTTATGCATTGTAGTCAACTGTTCACGACTCGGAGCTGCATCCAGGTTGAATTTGTACTGGTCCATGAATAAGTCAGTCAATTCCGTCCATCGTGAGATCTTGGAATGGTCCAATTGGAGGTACCATTCTAAGGCGAGGCCAGTCAAACTTTCGTGGAAAAAGCGGATAAGGAACTTGTCATCCTTGGACCAAATTGCCATCTTGGTGGCATAACTAATGAGGTGAAATCGTGGGTTCCCACTTCCATCATATTTGGAGAAATCATGAATCTTGAAGTCCTTGGGGATCACGACATCTGTGGCGGGACATAGTTCTTCTATCTGGAGAAGGCCGTAGGTACTTGGACCTTTTATTGATTTTATCTGTTCTTCCATTTTCTCCATCCATTCATCTCTCATCATATCCTTACCAGCCTGAACTCCCGCCGACTGACTGTGAGTAGATACATGTGGTTGCTCCCATGTCGGTGCGGTATAGCCTGGGACTTCATGATAGGCATTTTCAAAAGGGGGATATCCTTCTCCAATGGGGAGTGTTATTGGTGCCGTGTGATGTGTTTGGTCGGGGCCAGATATTCACTGAGTGAGACCCGCACTAATGCTTGAAAACATCGGTGCTGTTACCACAGAAGAAATCCGTTGCCTACCAGGTTCAATTGTATTTCTGTTCGCACTAAGCAATGTGAGATATTCCCTCATATCCTGCAGTATGGCTTCTAATCTTGCTTGGGTTTCAGTCATTTCACTTATTCTTCCCCTCACTTCATCTATCTCAGAGCTTAAGTTTCTTCTTTCCTCAGACGCATTGGCAGCCATCCTGGTCCGAGATCTGGTATTGTGAACTCGGGTTTGATTGGTGTTACCTTTCCTAGGTCACGCAATGGTTCCCTACTTCTCAGAAGTATGTGACTCTGTAAAGCATCCAAGAATATCATTAGTAAACCCTAATTTTTGTGTGTGTGTGTGTGTGTGTATGCATGTGCAAGTTAACATCCTTTGCTCGATCGCGAGAGTGCTCTTAGGAAGACTGTCGTATACACCCATAGCAAGAATACTTATCCTGCAATCAAATCTAGTGGTATGGTTCCCTCTAGCTTGAATGCAGTTGGTGTCAAGTCCAAGGGAGAATCCACTCCTCGATAGACCACACATGTACTAGCAACGTCCTTATTTTTACACAAAACACATCGTTTTTAAGGTAAAAATATAGTTGATGACGTATCTAAGGGAGAATGCACTCCTCAATAGATATCATCTAAAAAAACGCTCGACAGACATTGATGAAAACTTCCATTCCATTACAAATATTTCGATACAAATCATGAGCCTATGATCAAAATAAAAGAAACACATTGATAGTTTCCACAAAGAACTATGTTAAGAGTTTCATCTTCTTTTTCCTGAACCCTTTGACAAGTTTCCCAAAATGATTGAAGAACTCGGTCACCTTTGGTGGTAGCTAAAGGAAATGGTTCATACGAATGTGGATGGATGGCTCTTCAAATCGCTCCACCAGCCGGGAAGTGTGATATTAGAGCTTATCCATCATGTGAGTATTTTCTTTTTCATGTTTCCTTTTCATTTATTACATCCTTCACTACCAATTTCCATCCCTTTATCCATTCTGCGTGATGTTGAGCTTCAACTCTTTCAGAGTCTTTTATTTTGGTTCTGAGCCAATTTTCTCTCATGTTGGCTTTCGCTAGTAGCTTGCGATACTTGGCTGCTTCGTTCCATCCTCGATCAGAGTACAGTTCTGTTTGGGCCAAGGATTCTTGCAGGGATTCAATTCTCTCTTCTAGTATATGTATTGTTTCAACATGAACCCCTACGTCTGTCTTGAGCTCTTTTTTCTTCCTTTGAAGTTTGACAAGCATCTTCTCTTGATATTCTATCTTTGCCAACAACTCTAGAATTTCTGCTTCTTTGTCTTTTCTTGCTCTTTTTGCACGACTCGGGGCTTCATGGGCATCAGCGCATTCATCTTTCAAATGCTCAATCTGTAAACTTAGCTTTTACGCTTGGCTTCGGAGCGTGACAATAGTTATTTCAGCAACTTGGTTCTTCTCATCTAAAACCCTCATTTGAGCTTTTAAAATTTTGATTTCTTTTCACATCTGATCTTCAGTAAGAGGATTATTTTCACTACGAAGAGGGGATGCAGGTCTTGGGGGGAAACCTCTTCTTGCTTCTCTCCATACTTCATATCTTTTTGTGTGAGTTATGATTTGCCAACCTAATTCCTCAGGTCCTTTCATATGAACATCATTCCATGCTGACCTTACTGGTATTATTTGATTCTTGATGCTTTCACTTTCTTGGTATAGGAAGAATACCCCACCGAGCAGCTCTTCGGGGGGTTCATCCTGTGTCCACTTGAGTTGACGCATCACCAAAGTCGGTGAATATGATACACAACTTATGGGACCCATCAATGAAACATTTGAAAAACTTCCAAAGCTGAACATAGCTGAATCTCCATCGTACCATGGACACATCCAACTAAATGGTCGCGGGTCGATCTGATCAAACTTTTGTTTCCATTCATATAGCTTACATAGTTTTAGTTGCATGCGAGCGAATCCTTTCAGTTGGTCATTTGTTCTATCAATTTTATCGCGAGCGTACAAGAGAGTCATGATCCAAACATACAATATTGATGCGCAACATCGCAGTTTCCCTTGTTGATTCTGATGACAAACCTGTAGGGAGAGGAAAGTTTCAGCTAATATAGCAGGGACCGGGTTCACACCATGTTCTTCAACCCTATAGTAAACATCCATGGCTGACTGAACAATCAGATTTGGTACAAAAGGAAAAAGCACCAACCCATATATCATGAGGGCTAGTACTTTGTTGAAAGTAACCCATCGTTGTTGCTGGGCTAGCTTGTTGAGATACACTTCCAAAAATCGCCTCTTCAATCCTTTGGTGGTTCCTTTTTCCGATTTCTCTAGTTGTTCGGGTTGGAGCTCCAATAGACTTGCTATCTTCCAATCTGTTACATATTGGCCATAATACATGTAGACGCGGGTCCTCTTTTGAATTGGCAGTCTTAGCATATAAGCATACTCTTTCATGGTCGGAGTGATGTCTAAATTAGGCAATTCAAAACACCTCAAAGTTGAATTCCAATATTGGGCCAATGCAATCAAAGCGGGGGCTTCCACTGGAACACGCAATAGGTCCAATATTCTACCATACTCGATGACAAAGTCTGAGCGTGCTTTTTCTGGCATTTGCTGGCTGAGTTCACAAAACCCTTCATGTCATTGAGTGTCACATCGATCTTGATACTTTTCTTGGAACAACTCACATTGCTAGTACTCTTTTCGGAACCAAACTTTTCCATTTTCTTGCTATAAGGTGAATACCAAAGTCTTCCAACAAAGAGGCACAAACAAAAAAAATGAGTATAGTGAAGCAAATATATCTTGCATGATTCATGTTGTATGAGACCCAATGGGGTTGGAAACCCTGATGGGCATGCTGCCAATGCATCACCTTCATTATGACATAGCGCCTATTAGATGTGCAATAATATTCGAATATGTCATTCAGGTTTGGGGCGGTAATGTGACGCCCCTAATTTTGTTAATATTCACAATGAACATGCATGACAATTTATGCTTATGATGATAGAGAGGGGAAAGAAAAGTACGCCCCCTTTTGTCCTAAGCCAGGTAAAACCTAAGGATGGACACACCCTAAGGTTAGGACTCTAAACAGGCCGACCACTAGGTTTGCTCTATTAGTGAAAATTGGGACGGGTCTAGACCTCTAAAAGTCATGGTCGCCAGATTGCCCTTGTAAGAATCTGATTCATGAATCTAGCCACAAGTAGGGATAAACCCTCTCAATATGACTATTCCATGATCTCATGTACAATCCGAGTGGTGAACCGACAAGTATCAGGGAGGTACAAGACCTCTTCAATGACAATGTTGGAGCACCGCCTAATCCTTGGGTTTTTGAGCAAGCTCGGGTATAGAGCTAAGTGTGTGTGCAATATGTGATAGTGATGTGTGCGAAGGGGGCATACAAACCTGTAACACTTAAAAATAAAAAGAAAATAAAAGATAAGAAAAACCTGCAAAACAAACACATAGGTATATAAAAATGGTTATAAGTCCTCTACCCTATTGTTAAAATCTAGGAAAGAAGAAAAGAAAGGAGGAGGAAACAAAAACATTGTTAGTGAAACATATACAAGAATAATATGAGTTAAAAAGTATGTACAACTAATTTTTTTCATTTAAATAAAAGGAAAACCCAAACAAAAAGGACAATCCAAACAAACATCACTAAAAGTAAAAAACATTTTTTAGTTTTGTCATTTAATTATTGTAAGGAAAAAAAACAGCAAGATATAGCAATAAAAAGTAAAACAAATAAGCTACAAGTTACTAAAAATTTTCAAAACCAATTTTTATGGGCTTGACTCTCTTAAAAAAGCTCCCCAGTGGAGTCGCCATCTGTCGCGACCGAAAAGAAAAACTTGGTTTTCCTTTTAGATAAAAAAAATGGAGTTGCCACCAACTTTATTTAATTTCGGGAATGTTGGAAAACCCTCTAAGAAAAAGCTTTGGGTTCGGGAGTCGATTACGTCTAGGGAAGGCATGGGGACTTAACCCCATGGCACCCTAGAACATCCATAAAAATGGTTACCCAAAATTAGTTGTGTAAATTATTAATAACTTTGAAAATATTCGTTTCACCCCGAAAATTGTTTTTGTTTTTTAAAAAAACATCTTTAGTTGTGAAATTTTTGATTAAACCTAAATGAGGTTGAACATGGCACGTGAGTCCACAGGATAACCTCAAAATCTAAAGGGTTGAACATGACACTTGTCATAGGGTAACCCAAGAAATAAGGTTGTTTTAATTAAGTGATCATCTTCTATTTTTATATAAAATAAATAATTTTACCTATTGGAAATAGAACATAAATGAAACGTAGAAATGAAACGTTTTACTAACTTATTCAGTAAACAGAGACACAAAAATAAGAACATCAAGAAACTTATGAATAATATCAACAAAGAGAACAAAGATTACCAAATGAGAGCAGAATAACAATGATTTTGTTTTCTCCCAGTGGTAAGATTTCAAGATCAAAACCCTTACATTTCAATTTCACTGACTCTTTTAACCCTCCCTTCTTCTAAAAATTTGGAACCACTCTAATGACAAAAAAAAAAAAGCTCAAATCCCTAATCTCTTTTCTTCACAAAGAAAATATCTGATAAAAATTCTCTCCCCCTCTCTCTTCTGATTTCTTCTCCCATTTTATAGATGGAGGAGTGGGCTTCATGCTTCTTCTTACCCAACGAATTCAAGGTTGGTCTTCACGAAATCCGGGGCTTGGGTGGTTCTGAGCAGAAATAGCGTGTGTCCAGATGGGGGAGGCGCGAGTAGCGGAAAGGAGGTGATTTGATATGAAGGTTGCGTGTTTGAAGAGAGAAGGAGGTGGGGGTTTTGTCTGATATGTAAGATGGGTTTTTTAGGATTAGGAGTGGGGCTGCTAGGTTAAAATGAGGGAGGAGTTGAGGAAGAAAAAGAACCAACGGGTAGAGGAGGCGCAGAGGCAGTTGGAGAGGAGGAAAAGAGGTCTTGTCTGATATGTAAAATAGGTTTTTTTAGGGTTAGGTTAGGGTTAGGAGAAGTAACTCCATCTCCTTTCTTCTTTACGCTGATTGTCCTTTTCTCCTTCTTTTATTCGTCATTTCTTCATTATCTTCTTATTCTTCTTCTTTCTTTATTCTTTAGCCTCCAGCCTGAAAATAAATTTGTAGTGGATGGAACCTCCCCGTCCAATAGAAAGTTAGATATGTAAAATTAGGTATGCACTGGACGGACCTCCTCGTCTAACAGAAGTTTAAACATGCAATGGACGGAACCTCCTCGTCCAACAGAAAATTAGATATGCAATGGACGGAACCTCCTCGTCCTACAGAAAATTAAAAATGCAATGGAAGGCCTACTCGTCCAACAGCAAGTTAAAAATACATGGAATGGACTGGACCTCGCCGTCCAACAGCAAATGCAATGGACGGGACCTCCCGTCCAACAACAAATGCAATGGACGGGACCTCCCGTCCAACAGCAAATGCAATGGACGGGACCTCCCCATCCAACAGAAAATGCAATGTAATGGACTGGACCTAGCCGTTCAGCAACAAATGCAATGGACGGGACCTCCCGTCCAACAGCAAATTCAATGGACAGGACCTCCCTGTCCAACAAAAAATGCAATGTAATGGACTGGACCTCGCCGTCCAATAGCAAATACAATGGACGGGACCTCCCGGCCAATAGCAAATGCAATGCAATGGACCGGACCTCGCCGTCCAACAACAAATGCGATGGACGAGACCTCCCGTCCAACAGCAAATGCAATGGACGGGTCCTCCCCTTCCAACAAAAATGCAATGTAATGGACTGGACCTCGCCGTCCAACAGCAAATGCAATGGACGAGACCTCCCGTCCAACAGCAAATGCAATGTAATGGACTGGACCTCGCCGTCCAATAGCAAATTAGTTATGAGCCTCCTCCTTTCTTCATTTTTTCCTTTTTCTTCTTTCTCTCTTCACTATTATAATTAGTCTCCCTGAAACATAATAACATAAAAAATTAGAATAAAATGAAGACGGACAAAATGGGTGTTCACAAGACTGATGAGCATTCCAGCTATCTTGCTAAATTATCTTTCCAGCAACTCTCTCCGGCCTCTCCAACATACATTTCACACTTAAGTTGGTTGTTTCGGTAGTGTCGTCGTCTGACCATCATCAAGGTTGAGCCGTCGGCACCGGTCACAAAATTTTGTGACCTATCCCACACTTAAATTGGTTGTTTCAGGCTAAGGACAACGTCTGGCCAAATATCATTTCAGTTTTGTTTGATTAATATTTGTAAAAATCAGCAATGATTTCTTCAGTTGATTCGTGGTTTGTTCTTGGGCAGAAACATTATTGGTTGATGGTTCTGGTATTTCTCGGTTTATTCAAGATATCTTTATGGATATGGTTACCTCGGTTGTTATATTTTATCTTTCAAATGGTATATTTGTAACAAGCTTAAAGCTTAGTAAGCTTTAGCTTGAGAGAGTGTTAGAATAGATGATCTGATCTTATCTTATCTTATCTTAGGATACATCATATCTTATAAGAGTATATTGAGTTATCTCATAAGATTAGAGTCTTGTATCCCTATAAATAGGGGTTAGTGCTTAAGTTTTTTGTACAGCAATATCATAATCAATCATAATCATATTTTGAGTTTTCATTCTTTATCTTCTTTCTCTATCTAAATCCACAACTTCAACAAATCGATTCTCTATTTTATTTAGGCATCAATGGTTGGGCACAAGTATGGTGCTTTAAGGTGAAGTAAAACTGGCATGCAAGTATTTTCATTGTAGTGCCCTGTATCAGTGTCGGATGGGGTGGGTCTGGTAGGTGTGCATGTCAGTAACCTCATTAGCAATGCCAAGGAACTTGATTTACCAACATCAATCATCTGCTGGGGCTATCTTACCCACGTGGTTTTTTCCTATTGTGTGTGTGCGTCCGTCGTATGTTTGGAGGAGGAAGAGGAGGATGGGGTAGGTTTGGTAGGTGTCTTCGTATCTGTGTGTGCGTGTCAGTAACCTCATTAAAGCTGAGTGAGAGAAGGCTGCCATTCTACAATACTTGTTCTTTGGATGATTGAATTTTTCTTTGATCTCATTTTTTTACCAACTTTTTGCAGCATTCATTCTTGAAGGCCTACACGGCCCAACTTGACAACACATTCGGCTTCGACTTCAATACTCCATGACAAACTCGGTTTCGGTCCTCCATAATTATAAGCAATTGATTTAATATTAAATAAAATCAACGGTATAGATGAGCAAGTTGTTTACCTGTTACAACCAGTTGTTTTGTTCTTTCTCATGATACCCATAAGGAATTATGTTCTTTCTCTGACGCGGATTGAAATTGTTCATAAGCAAATGAATCTAGTTCTGGTAATGGATATGTTACAAGGTACCTTCGCATTCCAGGCGGAAATCACGATTTTCAGAGAGAGAGAACGTGGAGAGATATTTTGTTAACTTGATACTTCGGTTCCCCGTGGCTCATCAATACCATTGTTTTTCTTTAATATTAAGTCAATGGCTTATAATTATGGAGTACCGAAACTCTGAGTTTGTCATAGAATATCGACGACGAAGTCAACACATTCATACCTCTTTTTTTTTTTTCCCTTTCTATAGCAAGTCTTCAATCCTCACGCCCACGAGCTGAGGTTTGGTACTCAAAGGTTAATTTAGGTATTTTATATAAAATTAAATTAAAAAAATTCATACATGTTCTTGTTCATCTCTCCCATTGATTTTCTCTCTCCTCCTCCTAACAGTAGTCGCAAATTGCAGAACATGATGAGAAACATAAATCACAACAAATTCATCTACTACTAGTCACTTAGTTTCAGGAAAGAGTTGCTTTTCAACCATTCTGGAGCCACAAAATCAAATGGGATTTGACTAAAATCCCATTTTTCTTAGTAAACACTCTTTTTAAGGTAAATGGGTAAAGGCAAATAGTCACCAGAATCAAAACTTGATGCAATTTAAGGCAATAATCCATTTATGGTTGTCTGGGGCAAGTCAATTAGAAGGGTTTTACACTTGTTTTCCAGAAACTGGTTTGCTGTATGTTCTATTTAACTGAATAGCTGCTGCATGTGCTACCTCATTGAACCAAAGATGTAATCGTTATTATCATCCTTTGAAGACAGACACATCTTTCAAACAGGAGCCGTCACCCACGGTGGTCGGAGCACCAGATGCCCCACATCTGTTCCACCAGCGCCGGCGACATCTCCTCCGCCTCCGCCTCCGCCTCCGCCTCCGCCTCATCGAACCTGTACACTGGCGGTGCATCGCCGCCGTCTGCACCCAGATATGTTTTTGGAACCATATGCCCCCTTCCTCCTCAGCCATCTTCACAGCATATATTTTTTGGGAGTGATATTTCCCCTTCCACTTTCCCCTATTCTACTTCATCCCCTTCCCCTGTTTTTGGGAGTGATATTTCTTTGTTTTTGTTGTGTCTATGGTGTTGGCTGACGAGGTGGGTGGTTGACGATAGAGTTGCAGTGGGGGAAGAGCAGCAAACACAATTAATTTAAGTTTTCAAGTTTGGGCAAAAAACCATAGAGATGAGTTTCAGATCTACAAGTAATTTGTCTTCCAACCTATCTGTAACGATCAACTTGAACATAGCCATCTCCGCTGGTGGAATAGAGGCACCTTTTCCGGTTATCCATGGGTTGTGTGGAATAATATTCAGAGATTAAGTTTTGTTGTTGTTACCTTTTTGCCCTTTTCATCAGAGCCATTAGTTTAAAATAATAATATATTAACGATCCGGATTGAAAGTGTTTGGATCCTCCAACTTTTGGAATGAGTATTGAAGACAACACCCTTCAATGTTTGTGTGTACTACTCCCCCTCCTCACAAACAGAAATGATAGAAATAGTGAAATACACACTAACACATATTTTTTATTAAGGGTGATAAATGGATAGATTGGATAAATTTTTATTCGGATTATGATGAACGGATAAAAAACAATCTATTAATCTATCATGATCCATTAAAAATTTAAAAAAAAAACCGTCTGGTCTATGATCCATCAAATACAATCTATCCAATAACATTATTTTCCGGATGGATATCCAATCCATCCATGTAAGTCACCAGGGCGGGTCCCGAGATTTTTGGTGCCCTAGGTGAACTAAGGAAATGGTGCTCTCATAGTCATTTGAAAATTATCATTCTTATATTTTTTGTTGCAAAATCATTAATAATCCGTTCATAATCAAGGTTCTTTCAAAAGTCATTTTTCGATAAAAATCAAAGCAAGATTATGCAATCAAAGCAAGAGAATGAGAGAATTAGATAAAAGAAGGTCTAGATAGTAAATAAATTAGGAGCGTATCAAATTTTAAATTATAGTAAATTAAAAAGATATTCCAATATATACATATACATTTGCTATGTTATTTTTTATCACTCTATTATAATTTTTTTGGAATAATTATTTTTTATTGGTAAAAAAATCATTATATAATTTTTTTATTTATTATCTATATATGCTATATAATAATATTTTACGTACTATCTGGTACCCCAAAAAGATGGAGTCCTGGACGAACGCCAACCTTGCCCCTAGACCACATGTAATGCACCACCCAAATGATCAATTCTAGATCATCTAAATTATCACTTGGACTATTGATTTTTCAACCTAATTTTGGATGGTTAAATAATCAACAACATATTCTTACCTTGTTTATTTTTTATTGCCAGCTATATAAGTACGATTTTCATTTCGTACTGTATAGCACTTCTCTTATGTTAAAGTCATGGGGCCTGGTCCAAGATAACCCTTTCAATCTAATGAAAAAAGTGCCCAAAATGAGATTGTTGCCTAAAGAACACAAAGCATCTTTGGGACCATTCTGTGTATGTATTAATTTGTTGGTCTCAATCTCTCATGATTCAAGTAGTAGTAAAAGTACAAAATACGAAACATTATCGCCTTCCCATTGAAATATCTCATGACAGATGTACGAAAACGAAACATCTCATATAAACATCTAGAATGAATTGCATAGTTGAACCAATGGCATTAGCCATTATGGCAGCTTCAACTTAGCATCTTCCCCGTTGTTGGTTTCACGGTAAAGATCACATTTCCGTTATAGAGAGAGACTAATGAGGGAGTGATCAATTGCCCAAAGAGGGGCCTCCTATAGTAACACATGTGAGTCCTCGTGGGAGTGGGACAAATTAAAGAAACCCAAAAATATGGCAATTGACCCCGGCAAGGAACTTTTGATGGCCCAACACTCTTGACAGGTCCAATTTTTAAATATTGGACAACACTATTGCTAGCTTTGTTTTTCTCATGTTAAGTTTAACATGTCATCATTTTTTTTACATGGAATGAACATTCAGTTTAATACTTTATTTAGATATGCCTGTTACTTTAGCTGCACCATCACAACTACACGTATGTCCTGCCTATTGGAATGTTGTGAATTAATGGGTAAATAATGAGGTCATTTTTCTTCCTAAAGGAGCATCACCACCCCTAGATTTTTTTGCACGGAAGTAACTGGCGACGGATGTAGAAATTTTGGGTAATGATGGAAAAAATAATCTATAAAAAAATTTATTAAAAAAAATCATATACATGCATAAGTAATACAAAGATTATATAAAATACACAATAAATTACTTGGTTTGGTTTAAATGTGAAATCTACCTCTACACAGGTGAGAAATGAGAAGCAATTCATTAAGCAAAAAATAAGAGATTGCAAAAATAATTTAAGTTCTCATCAAAAGATGGGTGACGACTTGACATATGGAGGTAACATCTAAATTTTTATGGGGATAAAAAAAAATTATTATATATATATATATATATATATATATATATATATATATATATTAATTTCAAAAAATAGCTTGTGGGGGCAATTGCCCCAATCCTTTCTCATTTGGATTCTTCCTGTTAGTAATTAAGTGTTACAATTTATTTATTTATTGTTACAAAGGGGGCTAAGGGCCAAAAAAAACAACAACTAGATCCTAATCCTGTTAGTAAGTGTTACATTTTAAGTTGCATTGAGAAATAAAAAGGTGTTATACTTTAAGTTTATTTTAAAGTTATGATGGAAAATAAAAAACTATTATATAGACTAAGATTATTTAACGATGGGCAATAATTTTTTTTCTAGTGGGCTTTTAAAAAAAAAAACGGTGCCCTCAATATCGTGGATCCGTCCCTAGAACTAACGTGGTAGTTTTTTAGCGGAAAGGTAAATAGCATAACCGAGGTAGTGAAGTCAACTATAAAAATTAAAATTCATACAAAAAAAAAATATATCTATATATTAAATTTTATATAAAATATTTATAATTATTTGTTCTATAATATTAATTATATTATTAATCTATCATTATATATGATAATCTAGTCCCTCAAAATATACCCCCATCCCTCGGCATTTGCATTCATTACTAGGATTTTGTTGATGATTTTTTGCACATGAGAGTAATCAAAATCTCAAACGATCAACAAATCTTCGAACGATCATAACTTTTTAATGCGGATGAAATTTTTGGATATATATATATATATATATATATATATATATATTTATAGAGAGCTTTTTTTGACATCCTGACAAGTTTTTGATCAGCATAAGGGGTCTTGGCTCCTAAAATGCATGTAGATCCGTGCCTGATAAATAGTAAAGCTTGGTCATAGATATAGTGAAATAAGGTGTTATTTCTTTGGCCCTCATACAAAATTGATCTCTATCTAGCCCTGCAAACCATATAGAACTAATATGGTTGGTATGTTTCTCCAAAGAAGAACAAGGAGCATACTAGAACTTCTCCCTGATTATTTGCATTTGACTTGCTCCAGTGATTCTCCCCGGGATTTCAGGCTTTGAACAATCACATTGATATGTAGTGTCAGACTGTTAGTCATTTCTAGGTACAGTGTAAACCGAAACTTTACATGTTGAAGAAAGCCTATCACATCATTTATAGAAGAAAATATACTCTCTCTCAGGTTTTTTTTTTTTTTTTTCATATTTCTTTTTACATCTACTTTATAATCAATCATTGATCAAAAGAATTTTAATTTGAAAATAATAATGGTTATTGGCCTTTCTCAAAATTTCCAATTATTTAACACAACCCTAGTCTGGCATATTTATTTTGAACAAACTGGTACAGAGAACATGAATCGAATATCCATACGAAATATAATAGATGGACTTCGTCCCATCCTGTGAAAGTGAGTCAAATTAACAGGACATCACCTACATGATAAGAATCAAGTGGTTGGAGATCCATGGAGAGATGCACATGCGCATCATTCGGCTAAGCGGAAAACTATAACAATGAATTTGATACTAAATTTTAATCCAAATTTTAAGGTCTTCTGTTTTCAAGACTTACATCTCCTTGGCTAAAGCCATGCATGCATGCTTTCTCAGGGGAGGGATCTATATATGCCTATGGAAAAACATGCATGGCTCAAAATTTTAGAATATTAAATCGCTGATTTTTTATTTTTTTTTACTTATAAAGTCCTCATCACTTTGTCCATATATATTTTTTTAAAATACCAGACTTCTTTACTTCAATCTCACGTTTGTTTTTTGAAAAAGAAAAATGACACTGCTATAAAACTTGTTTTTGATAAAATAATTGGTATGCTAGTCCCATGGTCGGCCAAGGGTGAAGGACTAAAACCCTATCTTTAGGCCCACTATCAAAAAAAATATTATTTACTCTTAACTTTTATAAAGGAAAAATATCACACATACTAACAAAAAGTCTCAACTTAAAATACAATAGAATCTCTCACTTAAAATGGTTTCATTCAAAATTTACTTTATGTTTCACTCGCTCTTGGGTCAGCATTGGCTAGTCATGTATCCTATTTTTTTTTGGAGAATGCTAACCAGTATCCTTAAGACACTCGTTAAGGAACCCAAAAATGAAAATTTTCATTAGAAGTGATGCATTCAAATTCTTGAAAAATGTTGTATCCATTTTTCCAATGAAAACTTACTTTTATTGGTTTCCTTAACCATTGCGCCCTAGGCTAGCAAGACCCTTTCTTTTTTTAGCCAGCCATTGATAAATTATGGAGTTGGAAGCAGACAAGACTAGCGAAAAGGTACATCACGGTATGAAAGCTAGGAAACACTGCACACCACATGCACTGGTCTCCTGAAATTTAACTACACATATATTTCTTGCTTCTTCAACTTGAGGTACCGTCCAAATAATCTTATCTATTACTCTTTAATCATGATTCATCAGCACAATGCAGTGCATGCATGTAAATATAAGAATGTTAGATTAAATGGCTCATGCACTCGACCAAACTCATAAACAAGCACTTGTCATATGGCTAAGTTTAGCAGCAAAAAGAAGGGTGCAGGAAGTGGCATTGTGAAGCTCAAGTTTGTGGTTGAGAAGCTTCAAAAGAAGCTCTTAATGGGTAGAAATAAAACAAGCACATACAAAGAAGGGAGTGACTCAACCTATGTGCCTGATGATGTTAAAGAAGGACACTTTGCTGTGATTGCTGAAGGTGGAGAGGAACCAAAGAGATTGGTGATGCCATTAAGCTGCTTAACCAACTCAACTTTTTTGAGGCTTTTGGAACAAGCAGAAGAAGAATATGGATTTGATCATGAAGGTGCTCTAACCATTCCTTGCAGGCCTAGTGAGCTTGAGAGGATACTGCACGCACAGCAATGGCAAGAAGGAGGTTCTGAAACTGCTGGATTAACATGGGCTTCCTGTAATAAATCCATGGCTCTTCAAAGCTACTGATAATTTATAAGTTTATGACAATAATGCTACACGTTTATGCATATACTTTATCTTATATCTGCATAGTTTTTATTTAATTATAATAATATTTTAACTCATTTTCTGCACTTCAATATTCTAATGCTGCCACATAAACCTGTTGTTAGGTGATACATATACTTTTGAAACATTATTAATTGGATATGTAATGGCACATAGCATACTGGACCATGATATTATATATAGAGTTTAATTGTTTTATATTGTCAGTGAATCACAAATTATGATATTGATTATTTTTAAGGTGATTAAGATAAGAGTCAAAGATTTTCGATTATGTAATAACCTATGATTGGTTGACAATGTAAAAAACATTTACACTGACAGTGTATATATAAATTAAACTCTTTTATATATATATATATATATATATATATATATATATATATATATCAGTCCAATTTTAAGTTGAATTTACTTTCTTTCCATGATCACCTTTTGTCTGTTAGGTAGATACCTGTGAGCCTAATTTAAAATTAATTTGACAACCTTATTCATGCACCAAAAGCAAACGGAACCAATGTTCCAGATTTTACATTACTCACTTGAAAGTTAATACCTATATTCATCACTATAGTTCCCTGTTAAACACAAACACCATATATATCTACGGCAAAAAAACAAAATATTGCATATAATTATTTATTTTTACTATACTACATCAAATTTTTTTTTACACAAATTCACATTTTATATAATAAATATGCATATATATATATATATATATATATATATATATATATATATATATATATATATATATAGTTTCTTCATCTCATTTAGATATAATTCATAACATGTTATTTGATTCTAATCATGCTTATTTCTTTTTACTTCTTTTTTAAAAAATACTCCCTACAGTCCATATTATAAGACAATCTATATTATAAGAGACAAAACCATAAATCACACAGACGAAGAAAAAGTTTTGAAATTAACTAATTGTAATTAATACTCATAGATTTCCAAAAATACCCATTTTAAATTTAATTAATACTTGGATAGTTTGATGGCATGGAAAATTGATATTTCTCGTAAATATAAATCCTACTATAAATAAGGATAATATTAAAAATTAATATTTAATATATGAAAATTAATACATGTTTCTAATATTTTGGAAGAACAAAAATAGACCCATTAATATCAACCAGAGGGAGTATATTTTGCAAGAAAAAAAATTCATTGAAAGATTTAACAGCAAAAAGTGAAAATCTTGATACATTCTTAATAAAAGGATCAATTAAGATATTAAATATTTATTTGATCCCTCAAACTTTGTTATAAAGCGATGATGATCTCCAAGCTTATGCCCCTTCAGCATGGGTATTTGCTTTTCGGACCGTGTATTCCCACCCAAATGATTACATCGTCACCTAGAAATAGCTGATAACTTGACATTAAGGGACATCGTTGCTCCTCCAGAATTATCATATGATAGCTACTGTTCTTCCCGTGGGCCAACTGACTTCAATGCTGTGCAATTTTGAAATGTGCTAGTTAACTCGGTTGTTTTAAAAGTTTTGCAATTGATGGTGAGATTTTGGAAAATGGATTCCATGTCTTCATGACGCATTCACATATTCTCCTGTTAATATATCGTTGGATCAATCACTGAAAAATATTTGAAAAACTTAAAATTAATCAAACGGTACATTAACACATGAATGTGTTAATGTATCAAAAGACTTCAGGGAATCCAGCCAAATCCGAGATTTTGGGATTAAGTCACTCTTCACACTCTTCCTATACGTTGTTTGTTAAAAAAACAATTACTAAAATTTCCAAGATTTTTTTTTTTGTTGGAATGGACTCAATTTAGAGAGAGAAGAACTATGAAATTTTAAATGTAAGTGTTTGAAGTCTCATGTTAGTGAAAAACAAGTTAAGTGAAAATCATATAAGTGAAAATATTTATAAAATCGTTGATGGTTTTGGGTTAAGATACATGCAATGAGATGATAGAGATCGTACTACATGCCATCAGGGGATTGCCCTAAGTGTTTGGTATCTGAAATATTTTATTCCCAGACTGTTAAAGTAGTTAATTAGTTATTCACAGTTGTACAGTTAGTTAGAGTTGACAGTTTTATTAGTTGAAAGTTAGTTCACAGCTGTAAATAGCTGTAAGTTAATAGCTGATGTGTATATAAACACTTGTAGAATTAATTTCTAACTCATGAATGAGAATTCACTCATTCATCAAACTTTCTATTCTTCTCTGCTAGTTCATTGCGAGTGTGTGCATTTCGTGTGCTTCTGTGAAGCTTGTCATCACTCTGATCTTCAGTTTCAACATGGTATCATTCACTTCTTCGCTTCCGCGTGATTATTAGCGAGTAATTCATCAGTTTGATCGATCCATTGTGATCTTGATCTTTATTGCACCTATTGCAATAGGAGTGGTCACACTATGGACACATGCTACAAAAAGCATGGATTCCCTCCCAATTACAAGAGAAACAGTGCAGTTAATAACTGTATAGCTCCTGGAGAATCTTTCTCAGATGATGTGTACACTGTAGTTTCCCATAAAGAACTTGAGAGTACAGGTCCTGGTTTCACTGCTGAGCAACACAAAGCTTTATTAGCATTGCTTCAAGGATCTCAAAGTCACAGCACTAACTAGATCAGTACTATCCTGTCATACCAAAGTTTTCAGGTATTATT
The DNA here is from genome assembly GCA_030762895.1 of Sophora flavescens. Taxonomy (NCBI): domain Eukaryota; kingdom Viridiplantae; phylum Streptophyta; class Magnoliopsida; order Fabales; family Fabaceae; genus Sophora; species Sophora flavescens. The sequence goes on along the minus strand of CM061066.1, from coordinate 167,635,151 downwards.
TGTAATATGTCTAGCCTTTCCAAACTTCAATATTGGATCTTGGACACTGGAGCCACAGATCATGTTTGTTATTCTTTAGAACTGTTCCAAAGTTTCAGGAAAATCTCCCATATTCCATTCAAGTTACCTAATGGTAGCCATGTGATCTCCAATATCTCAGGAACTATCATCTTCTCAGATAATCTTTACCTTAGTGATGTCCTTTATATTACTGAATTTAATTTCAACCTAGTTTCCATTTCTAAGCTAACCACATCTCTTAATTGCAATCTAACTTTTTCTGCCTCACAATGTCTAATACAGGACTTGAAAACTTCGAAGATGATTGGTGTAGCTGAGCTGACTCAAGGCTTGTATGCAATACATTCTCCAAGTATGTTGCCTTTCAAGACACATTTTGTCAATGTAGTTGAGAACTCTTCTTGTAATCTTTGGCATAGGAGATTAGGTAACCCTTCTTTTGATAAACTTGCCTTCTTAAACAAAGTTTTCCCTTTCATTGATTGTAATAAATCACAAAGTCCTTGTGATGCTTGTCATTTAGATAAATAGAAGAGACTGCCTTTCTGTAACAGTTCCTCCAAAACTCATATCAATTTTGATATAATACATGTTGATATATGGTGTCCTCTTTCTGTACCTTCTATGTTTGGTCATAGGTATTTCTTAACAATTGTTGATGATAAGAGTAGATACACTTGGCTCTTTCTAATGAAAAACAAATCCGAAGCCTCTACTTTAATTCAGAATTTTACACAGTTAGTTGAAACACAATTCAACAAAAGAATCAAGTGTGTCAGGTCTGATAATGGGAAGGAATTTGCCTTAACACATTTCTATAATACTAAAGGGATTGTGCATCATACATCTTGTGTGGAAACCCCACAACAAAATGGAATTGTAGAAAGAAAACACCAACATATTCTTAATGTTGCTCGAGCCATCTTATTTCAGGCACAACTCCTAAAATTCTTTTGGAACTTTGATGTGGCACATGCCATTTATCTCATTAACAGACAACCTTCTTCTTATCTCAAAAACACAACACCATATGAAGCCTTACGTGGCAAACTCCCTGAACTTTCTACCCTCAAAACCTTTGGTTGCTTATGCTATGCAAGCACCATTTATTCACATAGGAAGAAGCTAGATCCAAGAGCAAGGAAGTGTTTGTTCCTTGGTTACAGGTCTGGCACCAATGGTCACATTTTGTTTGACCTAAAGGATAGAGAAACTTTCCTCTCAAGGGATGTAGTCTTTTATGAAGACAAATTCCCATACTTGACAACTGAAAATGATACTGAAAATGCCCTTGATTTCTCCATTCCACATTTCTCAGCAGAATCATTTCAGGATGTTACACACACTGAAGACACTACACTGCACCCTGATCCTCCTGTTGTGTCTAGTGATGTTCCATCCAACTCTATTGTTGTCCCTCCACCTATGCCTAACGCTCCACCTACAAGACAGTCTACTAGAGTGAGGAGACAGCCCGCATACTTCCAGGAATACCATTGCTCTTTAGTCAACTCAGCAACCACATCCTCATCTTCTGAGTCAAAGGTCAGGTATCCAATTTCTCAGTTCATTCCCTGTGATAATCTTTCCAGCACACATAAACATTTTTCACTAGCTATTTCCTCTTCCCTTGAGCCTCATAGTTATGCAGAGGCTGTGACTAATGATAATTGGAGAGATGCTATTAAATCTGAGTTGTTAGCATTGGAGAAAAATCAGACTTGGACCCTCACTTCCCTTCCACCAGGGAAACAAACCATAGGATGCAAATGGGTGTTTAAGTTGAGACACAAAGCAGATGGATCCATAGAAAGGCATAAGGCAAGACTGGTAGCTAAAGGCTACACTCAAACATGTGGCATTGACTATCTCGAAACATTTAATTTTGTTGTGAAAATGACTACAGTTAGAGTCTTATTATCTCTTTCCTCTACACAGAACTGGCACCTACACCAGCTAGATGTGAATACGGCCTTCCTTCATGGTGACCTCAATAAGGAGGTTTATACGGTTCCCCCACCTGGATTGCTGACATCTGATCCTACATTGGTTTGCAAACTGCAAAAGTCTCTCAATGGACTCAAGCAGGCCAGTCGCCAATGGAATGCCAAACTTTCTCAAGTTCTACTTGCCTCTGGCTATGCACAATCTAAGGCTGACTATTCTCTATTTGTTAAAGCCAATGGTCCCAGCTTCACTGCTATCCTAGTGTATGTTGATGATCTGGTTTTGGCAGGAAATGACCTCATTGAAATCACCAATATGAAGAGCTTACTAGATGATAGGTTCGGTATTAAGGACCTTGGGAACCTGAAATTCTTTCTTGGTTTTGAAATTGCCAGATCATGTAATGGAATCAGCCTCTATCAAAGAAAGTATGCACTAGACTTATTGCAAGACACATGGCTGCTTGCTGCTAAACCCTGCACTACTCCAATGGATTGCAAAGCCAATTTGCATAGTAACTCGAGAGAACAAATGAAACATCCTAGCAGCTATAGGAAATTGGTTGGAAGACTGTTGTATCTGACTCATTCAAGACCGGATATCTCTTATGCAGTAAGCCACTTAAGACAATTCCTACAAAGTTCCAATTCTGTACATCACCAAACTGCATTTCGAATTCTCAGATACATTAAAAATGCACTCGAGAAAGGCTTATTCTTTCCAGCAGATTCCACTACTCAAATCAAAGGCTTCGGTGACTCAGATTGGGCCTCATGTCAAGACACAAGAAGGTCTGTTACTGGATCCTGCTTCTTCTTAGGTTCCTCATCGATCTCATGGAAAAGTAAAAAACAAACTACAGTTTCTAGATCCTCATCCGAAGTTGAGTATAGAGCTTTAGCTCAAGCTACTTGTGAGGCACAATGGTTACAATATCTTCGGAGAGATCTTTGCATTCCACATCAACAAGCCATCATATATTATGATAATCAGTCAGCCCTCCACATAGCAGCCAATCCAGTTTTTCATGAAGGACGAAGCACGTTGAAATTGACTGCCATATTGTAAGGGAAAAGATTCAATCTGGTGTGTTACACTTGCTTCCAGTTTCAACCAATTTACAAGTTGCTGACATTCTTACCAAACCTCTGGCACCAGGACCTTTTCAATTCCTTCTTTCCAAGCTTGTAATGTTAGACATACACATTTCAGCTTGTGGGAGGTGTTAAAGTAGTTAATTAGTTATTTACAGTTGTACAGTTACTTAGAGTTGACAGTTTTATTAGTTGACAGTTAGTGACAGTTAGTTCACAGCTGTAAAAAGCTGTAAGTTAATAGCTGATGTGTATATAAACACTTGCAGAACTAATTTCTAACTCATCAATGAGAATTCACTCATTCATCAAACTTTATATTCTTCTCTGCTAGTTCATTGTGAGTGTGTGCATTTTGTGTGCTTCTGTGAAGTTTGTCATTACTCCGATCTTCAGTTTCAACACAAGAAAACTACATTCCTGGGAATGTGATTCCTGGGAATAAAGTTTTCTCACCTTCACACATGGGAATAGAGTTTTCCCAAGTTTATAATTATCATTCACTAATTTTATTCCCGGGAATCTTTTATATATGGGAATAACTTTTTAAAACTTGTACCAAATATGGGAAAATTTTATTCCCATACCTATATTCCCGAGAATATTTTTATAAAACTTGTACCAAACGCTACCTAAAGCAACACATATATGGGGGTAAATCTTTAATCCTCACTGCCAAGAGTTGAGGTTGCATACTCCAAGGGTATAATGGGTTTTTTAGGTAAAAAAGAAAGAGTATCTTCTCTTTCCCCTGATCTGCACCTTTACACCATGGTAGTCACCACTGAAACACCACCACTTGCAGTGGTTGTCGCCACCCATTTGCGCCACACCATGGGTCTTTGGTTTTTGTGTGATTCTTTTTTTTAAACACACACACACACACACACACACACACACACACATATTTAAAAACCAAAGCTTGTTAGATCAATGGTATTTCTCAAAGTTTGAAGTTTTCTTTTTCTAATTGTTATTGTCATTGGGTAATTGTTAGATCTTCGATTGACAACTGAGTTTGTTTCGCATCTCCATTTCATGCCATTGTTCTCCTCATCAATATTCATCTATTGACAAATCTCAACAACTGAGTTATGTCCTTTATGTAAAAATATGTTCTTTGTGTTTTAATATTTGAAACCCATTACATTTGTGTGGAAGAAATGTTTCTTCGTTGATTGGAGGTGAAGCTGCTGGAGAAGGGAGGCAAAGTGGTTGGGTTTTGCAGAGAGGAACAGGCGAAGGAGAGATAGGACAGAACATCGTAGCTTCAATGCTGAGTTCATAGTGTGTTTTTTCTTTTACCCATTTTACCCTTTTAAATATGAGCTGTTAGTTTATTTTAATAATATATCAATGGTCATAAAATATGGAGGATGCACCTCAGCCTTTGTTGACGAGGATTGAGGACGAGCCCCATATATGGATTCCATTACTTTCTCACAGGGAATCACGAATTTTCTTAAGCGTGTCCGATTGGGTTAGTGGAAATTTGACCCAATCTTTTGGATATTGCTACAAAGAGAAATGGTCCTACATTTTAGCATTAGCTTGTTATTTCATTTGGCGTTCGTGGAATAAAGCCTAATTTGATGAGAGTTTCTCAAGATCGCAAAACCCATTCAGTATTATCCTTCAGCAGGCGCCTCAGTTTATTTTTGCAAATTAAAAATGCTAAATGGTACGAAATCAATTCGTAAAATCACCAACGAAAGGTTATTCACAGGTGTTAAACAATTTCATTTAGAGTGTATTTGGGAAAACTGGAAAAAAAATATTATAATTGATTATAATCAGAATCTATTTTTATTTGGGTCTATTTGCTGAAAAGCGATTTTAAGATAATCTATTTTGTTTGGGTGGTGAAAAAAATCACTTTTATATAGTAAATTACAAAAAAAATGGTATGAAGTTATTTGTATAATTTTAGAAGTTAGTTTTGTAGGGGTAAACAGGGAATAGAGTTTTGAGAATGAAAAATAATCAAATCACAACAATCTTAAGCTATAACAAACTAGATGGCATAAAACAATTTTTTTTTCTCCAAAAAAAGTTTTTTTTTATAAATTTAAACAAAGTGCCAAACATGTTAGAATATTTTGAAAATAGCTTTTTTTGGAAAAAACAAATGAAATGGAAAAAAATCCAACTTTCCCAAACATGCTCTAATTTACTATTAAAAGTGTACCAAATGACTTGTACCTTTTCAATGGTGTAGATCTTTCGTTGGCATATTTACGAAAATAACTTCGTACCATATAGCATGGCCGTAACACTCTTCTCGAACGCTACATCGAAAGTGACATTTTAATGTCGAAAAGTAGGTTAATTAAAATTGGGTATAAAAGAATGGGGTATTTTTTTTTATTTTTTGTAAGTCGTAAATATAACTACTTTGTTTTAAATGAATGAACAATCAAATATTCCATTATCACAATTAGGGTCATGAGTTTGAAAATCATTTACATAATACCCAACCCGACTCAAACAGAAATCATAGAATGTACAGACTCAACATAAAGATGTGGAGATGCAGCTCCTAAAATATAAAATACTTGAAGTCGTAGCTCCATAGACAGTTACATTAACTCCCAAACATACCCAGCTGGCCAAACTAAAATAGAAAAGACAATCCGTTCTCATACATCGTGAGAAAGACAAACCCAACCGACGAGATCTAGTGAAAACTCTATTTGAGTCCACTACCGACGTCGTCACAAAAGACACTACTAAAGCTACTACAATAGTAACTCTCGAACTAAGTCATTTCCTCTTCCAAGAGAAAAACTTGATCTACGAACTATCAATAGTCTGGAAGACGTCCACTAGAAACTCCAACATAACGTCCACATGCTCAAACCTCAATCTCTATGATGCCTTGGTCAAGCGACATCTTGACGTCTCAATATTCTCAAACAGAAGACACATAGCCAATCGACATAGGCAATATAAAAATAAGGAGGTGAGATTTCCATTTATCTTATACATAAGGCAGACATGCAGTGGTACGACTCTCAAGTACGTACAATTAACAATTATCATTCATAACTACACTCATAACAAAACAATAATGTTTCACATAAACATGACCACAACACCGCGTTTTCCTAGATGGAAGACATCTAAGACTTGAGGAATGACCTCTGAATTCCTATACCATGGTTTTACGAACAGTTGGAGAGAGTGGTTCGGAGGATTGTTCCGGAGGTACTAGCCTTGGGTAATAAAGAATGCGTCAATAGTAGAGGGCGTGCACGTCATAGGCTTTTTCGGGAACATCCTACACTACCATAAAACATGTAGTATCTAGTCGAGTATGTCGGTGCATTGCAAGATCACCACGCCACAGAGGAGCTACCAACTGGGCCTATGTGAGTATTTCATACCCCGGCACCCCTTATAATAAGCAAGATTCGCCACTACGGAATTCGCACCCGCATTAAAGTGTTAGCTCTTATCCTAGGCACAACGGCCTTACAGAACATAGTTTCACATCTGTTTAGGCAAAATTACCGGAAAAATGCGTTCTTCTTGTCTTTCCATCGGATGACATCTTGATTCTATCATAATTCTTTCACGTTTAAGTCCGAATTACGATACTTAACATCGAGCTGAAGTTCTCAAGTAACCTTTCATCTTTGTGTAAAGATATCTTAAAACACTTGATTAAAAGTCCTAACGCATTATGAGATTGGAACACAAGTCCAATTATTTATTTCTCGGTACTTTTCTAATTGAGCATTTTTCTTCGGCTTCCAAGAAAACAAATCATTCTGAATCCATTAAACTTAATGGAATATGGATAATGAATTATCCATACTTTATGACATAAGGCCGTGTTCCATCCCACGTCATAAATTATTACGTTCGTATTTTTGCCAAGTCGTTCTTGACTTAGGTTTTTGCATTTTACCGTAAAAGCTCGTCTTTGAAGACCAAAATCCTTTTGGCTTAAAACCAAAACCTTTAGATAAAATCAAATCAATTTTCAAGAATAATTTCCATCAACGATACATAGGTATCAATTTCTCAAAACATTTTCTCGAAAATCCTTAAAAACACTTAATGACGGTGTCACTGCTTTTTATTGAATTTAGGCCCAAAAGCCATACTTTTGAAAATATGGTTCTTCACCTCAAATATGTTACTCTCTTAAGTTATAATACTCATATGAAAATGTTGAAACACTGATTTTACATTTTTCTCTTCATTTACACAAAATTCCTAAAAATTTGACCGAACGTCGTTACGTTTGTAAATCGCGTAAATCATTTTTCAACGATTTTAAACTCTAATAGTCCAAAACTAATTTTGGAGTTTTAGAACAGTTAGATAGGTATGAAAAACAATTTCTAACTGTCCAGTTACATAAATTTTCGAAAATCACAATTTAGTCCCCAAACTTTCATTAATTACAAAAAAGTTCTTATTCACTTAAAACCTTATAACTTTTTATTTATAACTTCAAATCACACCAAACCAACTTCTATAGAAATATTTTTCCAGTCACCATAAAAATTCCATAATTTACATTTCTGCCCCAGATTTCACAATATTTGCAAAAAGGTCCTTGTTTATTAAAAAGTTTATATTTTTTTATGTATTAATCCAATTAACACCAAACCAATTTCTATGGTTTTATCTCATCAAAGACTATAATCACAACACATATAAATATAATTTTCAGAACAGTCCCTGAAATTCTCAGTATTTGCTTATTAGTACTTATATCTTTAAAAATTCCCAACTTTCATTATAATTAACCAATTCAATTCAAACCAATTTTGGATCATTTAAAATAGAATAAGCAGTCCTTAAAAATAGGACAAAATAGTTTATATTGTCCTAAAGACAGTTTTGCAACTTAGTGATTATTCTTGGTTTTGTAATTCTTTGAAAACTTGAAACACTTATAAGATTTTAATCCTTAAGATTTTCATAACCTTTTGTTTCACATCATGGCCGAACCATGAACAACACAGTTGAAGAGTTTCTCTTCATCAATCAATCTCAAAATATCATACATATTCATGTATTCAAACACTAAATCATGGCATGATTATTTAGCATATTCCACATATTATCTTTCAATGATAAAGTAAGCATACAACCAATTTTATTTTAACTATCATACATCAATTAAGCATATCATCCCTAAATTTTCATCACACAACATACACCATATAATTATTACACCAAGTCCTCTTAGAGGCTCACAAACACACAAAGACATAACCCTAACTTTTAGGGTTTCAAGACAACATAAAAACCATATAAACCACATACATATCTACTTTAAGGTAGGATAGTAGTAATATCCCCCATTACCTCTTGTAGATCATTCAAAAATCAAGCAAAGGTTGGTTGATCACCTAGATGTGCTCATGGTTTTTGATCTTGAAAACCTAGCAAGATCAAACCATAATACAAAAGGTTATACACTTAGGCTTAGACATATCTAAAGAAAGGAAATCAAGGCTTGAATCACTTAACTCAATTCAAATGGTTGATGATCAAGTGATAGTTTCCTCTAGAAAAGAAATATCCATTTTGAAAGAAAGCTCAAAATGAGATTTTGTGTGAGATGACAAAGGCTTAGAAAGTCAAGAGGATTAAGGATATGATATTATAAAATCAAACAAGTACTTGGTTGGTGGTTGGAGGGTGGTGGCCGAATTGATGTATATGAACAATAAGGAAAGGATTTTGCTTCAAAATGGAAATTTGTGTGAGATGGATTAGGTTTAGAATGAGAAGAGGATTAAGGATCTCATATTGATTTGTCAAGCAAATGTTTGGATCAAGTGGAAATGATGATGGCCGAAACCTGAACATAGAAAGGAAAGAAGAACACTTTGTGTCATGAACTTGGATGATAACTTAGTAGTGAAATGAATTGAAATGAAATCAAGATTAAGATGTCTAAATTAGGGGCTGGACGAAATTAAGAAGGAGAGGAAGAAAGAACTTTGTTCTACGAAGATGAATTAGTGAACAAGAACTTGGTGTATTTGGTGGAAATGAACAAAACAAGGTTAAGCATGAGAAATGAAATAAGATGGATGTGTGGAGGAGGTCTTGGCCGTGTATTGTTGTCCAAAGAGAAGCAAATTAGCTTTGTTATCATTAATGATAACCATGGTAGAAGAACCAAAGCTTGGTTAGGTTAGAAAGTATAATATTATAACATAGCTAGTCATAGTAATCATTATGCTATGAAATGAATATGTGGTGGAGGTACTATTAGGGTGGTGTGGCTGAGTTATTCACCACATGTGAGGAGGAGAAGTCAATTTGAAATTGTCTTGTGAACCATGATTGAATTAACCAAACATATGTTAGGTTAACTTAGGGGTAAATTGGCCATTTCACTTGAAATCATCATGTCAAATAAGTGGTAATGGTGAGTAGGAGTACGTGGTTGATTTGTGACCACATGTGAGGAAGAAGATATTTTGATGTAAATCATGGTTGTCATTTAACTAAGATGGTTAGGTTAGGGGTATTTTAGTCTTTTCACATTTACTTGTCATAAACGCACATTAATGGCTATGGTGAGTCATTATGGTGAATCATTCCTCTTGAGTCATCATGGATGACTTGTCGTTCTGTCCTCCCGGTATATCTCTGCCCATTCATTTCTGGTTCCGTTGTTTACCCGATTAGGGTTTTTGAGAGAAAGATGATGAAATGAAATCAAAATGAAATGATTTTGGTTTAGTGGACGGGTGACTTTTGACAAACACACCACTTGATAGACGTAACAAAACTAAAGCAACTAAAGAGTTTAAGGAAAGAGAGATTGACACAGTTATTTATCCTGGTTCACTCTTCAAAGCAAAGAGCTACATCTAGTCCTTGACATCACCAAGATTTATCCACTATAACTGATCAGGTTACAGACTCAATTATTGTTTGCACACCTAGCCTCTTCAGGCTCCAAGACAAGTATTCTTTGCACACCTAGCCTCTTCAGGCTTAAGACAAGTATTCTTTGCACACTTAGCCTCTTCAGGCTCACTCAGGTTTGTTTGAGAGATTTGGTTTGTAATAAAAACTTCTCACAGACAGATCTTTCACTAACACTCAGAGAGTGGTTTAAATGTAAGGCTTAGGAAAGTCTGCGTAATAACTTCAAATGATTGAAGAATACCAAATTAAAGAGTGAAGATATTAATGCACAGAGTAATGGATCTTTAATGCTATGTGTATTCTCTCTTATTCTTCATCTTCAATGACTTCTGTATTTATAGTCTTCAAGCATTTAGGATCCGTTAGAGACTTTCCCTCAGATGTTGGCTTCAAGCAGAACTTCACTAAATGCAATAGAGTCATTCTGGGCAGCCATTAATGCAATAGGAACGTTGGTTGTACTCTAACATGAAGAATTATGGCTTTATGCATCGTGATACAACCATATCAGAGTTGTGTAGAGAGCTTTTTGTACTTTGCTGAGTAGAATTCCCTTTTCATGTAAGGACCAGAGGTACTAGGGAATAAAGCATGTTGGAAGCATTCTTTAACTGGTCTTTGGTACTGATATCCGAGGTTGCTTGAGAGAGTAACTTCTGACATTTCTTGATTCTGGTTCTTGAAATAAGATTCTGATAATTCTAATAGAATTCGCGTTCATAAGATAAGTGCGTCCATCTTGAAAATAGCTGCGTCCATCTAGCCACTTAAGATTTTACATTCGGGCTAGTAGACGAGCTCCATATGCCATGCTATTGGACGGAGCTTCTCATTAAGGTTTTAGCAAGTCCAAAGACTTGTGTGGACGAGAGCTTCTGTTACCTTAGTGGAAGAGCACTTCTATTACTTGATGATGAGAGCGGCGCTTCTTTATCGCCTTTATCAAGTGGACGCTAGCTTTTATCACTTTAGTATTGACTTTAATGGATCTTGGCGGCTTTTATCACTTTAGTGGGCGCTAGCTTTTATCACTTTAGTATTAGACGGGAGATTCTATCACTATAGTGTTGGACGTCGTGGCTTTTAATCACTTGCGTGGGACGGATAATTCTATCACTTGCGTTGGACGGGTGATTCTATTATTTGTGTTGGACGGATGATTCATACAGTTTTAATCTGAACACTAGATTGACAGGTTAGCAACCAATATGAAGGTTAATTAAATCATTAACCAATGTTTAGTTCTCATCAAAACTTAGAAAAATGCACATCAGACATTTTAGAGACTTAACAATCTCCCCCATTTTTGATGATGACAAACATTGAGATGATTTAATGAACCTCAGAAAATATCAACAAAGAAAATAGCATATATCAGATAGGTTGAAATTTTCTTAAGCGGACAGGTTATGCAGATGTTAGATCAGACATTAAGTTTGACTTGTTTTACGTTGAAATTATTATCAGAGCAATCTTACTTAAGATTTATCTGAGCAATTATGGCAACTATCAGAGCATACTCATGTCCATGTA